>NDXB01005673.1:121266-162047 GCA_002631895.1 Agapornis roseicollis | reverse complement strand
GCGATTGGAGGCGTTGCCCAGTCCTTTTGGGCTGGGGGGGGGGGCACGGCAGGGTGTTGCAATATTAAGCTTCTGAAATATTTAGTAGTATACAACGTTATGAAGCATTTCTCCTGAAGTGCTCCAGCTGGAAGACCTACTAAAGGGGTGCTGTCCGTCCTGAGGGCAAGGGGATTTTGGGCAAACAGGAAATACCATGGGACTAATTGATTTTTCTGTGGCTGTGAATTAAGGGTTGGTGAAAGAAGACAAAATACTGTAAAAAATCTTTAGTGAGATGCAGAAGTGTTTTCCTCAGAAAAAGCCAAAATCAACACTATTGGATGAGCTGTTACCAGGCAAATCCCCCATTAAATGTGGTCTGACTTGAGGGTCAGAAAAGATTATTCAGGACTCCTCTCCCCACCAGCCAGCCAAAAGGAAGACGGGAAGAATCCCAATTTATCCCTCAAAACGTCCAACAAGTCCTGCTTTAATTGGCAATATTTGAGATACAAATGCTCAGAGCAAGAATGATGCACACCACAAGGCTCTGTGGGGGAAGCAGAGAGAATTCTCTGGCTCCAGCTCCACTGTCCCTTCTATTGCAGCCAACTCCTTCAACAGATTGGTTCCATTAAGATCAAGCACATTTGTCTAAGCCATGTAAATAGGTTTAAGAAGTTCTAAAACCCACAAAAATATTAAAAGCCTGGGTTCCTAAGGAGCTCAGGCAAATGAGCATCCGGCCTCCTTGGTGGGTTTGTTGACTCAGCAAGCCCAGAAGTGAAGGAAAGGGAAAGGAGAGGGAAAAAACTTCTATGTTCTTGCCAGTGTTCTAGAAAAGGGGAGGGCCGAGCAAGTAATGTGGAGAACAACTAAGATGAAATGTGATGTTGAAATGAATAAGTAAGTTCATTATATTCTACAACATGATAAGACTTTGCAGGCCTGATTACAACATTAAGGGACAGTGCTGCAGTATTATAAATTACAGGGTGAAGCACTCCTGTTTCTGTCTCTATATTTCTAAGGTGGGAGAAGTTAATTATTTTTATAGGTCTAGATATTGCAAGGATGAGGATATCAGAATATCTTGTCATCAAGTCTAAAGACAGCAGGGGAGAAGAGGCGGAGGGGCAGGGGGAAACCACCCCAATTCAAAGAAAATTATTATAAAAATACTAAAAATGATAGATAGATTTTTTGACCTACATCCATCATTTTTACACACCGAGGTACTTGGTGCCTTGGCTCCATAAACCATCACTCTGTTATTTTTCACGAGGCTGAGAGGAAATGGCCAAAGCTTAAGACCTGGAAGCAAAAAAACCCCTCAAATAAATATAGAAATAAAATCAACATAACCGAAAAGGTTAATGGGAACCTGTATGATTTTATTATTATTAAGGAACACAGGGCGAAGAAGAGCATTTCCAGCACTCTAAGTGGCCTGCGGTACAATCAGTAACCATGAAGTATATTCAGCAATCTTTTCCTTTTTTTTCCCAATTGCCCACCACAGCCTATATTACAAATACATAAATCATAATGTTTCAACAAAAGCAAAATTTAATTTTCTCCTTTCAGCTGTTATCTGGGCCGGGTGGTATATGGCAGGCTGCGGCCGAGTCATTTATTACACTTGCTGAATGGATAATGGCAGGGAGAGTCTATTATACCCAGCTTTGTTAGGGCTTTGAATGTGCTACTGAAACCTGTGGCAGTCTAAATCTCTTTACATCTGTAATAGATACACAGCACTCTATTATTTCATGCCAGAGCAAAATTAAATACTTGTGTGGAGGAGGAGGAGGAGGAGGAAGGAGGGCTGGGGGGAGCACAGGGGCTCTGGGGATGGCACAGGGCATTTTGCTGAAAAGCCATTAAAAGCAGCAGTGGCTCTGGACTCATGATCACAGATACCTTTTTGGTTTGCTTTTGAAGATGCCTGTCTGAATGGGCAATGCCTCCATGCTCAGCTCATGCAGAGAGATGCCAGGTCCCTTCCTCCTCCAAGGTGATATTTTGCAGAATTTCAGGATAACAACAACCCTCTATGCAGGTGCAGCTGGAAAAATCTGCCCTTGTTCCCATGTTCCTCCTTTCTTGGAGGGTGTATTTGGTTCATGCCCATGGCAGCTGCATTACTGGCTTTAATGGAGGCATTCCATACGGGGAAGGGAATGGGAAGGCGGCTTGTACCTGAAGCTGGTGGCCACAAAGCAGAGCCCCTGGAATTTGGGCTGCAGAAGGGTCTCCTTCCTTTTTAGTGGTGCTGGCTCCAGTAAGAACCACCATCCCAACAGATAGAATGCCAAGGCCCAGCAGGCAACCTTACATCTCCACTGTTAGCTCCTTCACTCAAAGCTTCCAGAAGCTTTAGCAGCCAGAAAAGGAGGCTCTACCTGCTCGTCAGCATTACCCTTTCCATTCTGGCTATGGTCAGCATCACTATTAAGAAGCAGCTCAGGTCCCCCTGAAAGATGGGTCAGGGGCCTGATTCTGACTCCTCTTGTGCCCTTTGCTATGTAGTAGCAATGCAAGGATGTGGTGTGAGTTATGCCCATGGGGACAGCCCATAGCTCTTCTGTACCTTTTGCTATCCACATCTTTTCCACTTTGATGTTTCAGAGCCTGGCAAAAGCCTCTGGTGTTAGGTCTGCCAATTTTTTGGGTAGGGCATATCTAGCAAGGTTAAAACCCACCAGCAGCAACAGTATTGTGGCCTCACTGTAAGTAGCTTTTTAAAACACCTGGGTGGATAGGGTCAAGCATTTAAATAACTCATGGCTTTTAGACCCACTGAACCCCAGGCTGCGGTTAGTGTATACGGTCTGGAAGTTTGGGTGTGCAGGGGATGTTTTACAGCCAGCTCATCTCTTGATCAGGTATTCTGCTAATGCACACTGACAGATACTTTGCGAAGCAACATTCAGTCTATTTATTGACCTCCTGCCCTCAAATGCATACATACAGCAGAGCACTCCAGCTTATATTTAATGCTGAAACATTTGTAAGTACTGTATATCCTGTGATCTATTGGACTAATGAAAAAGAAGGTTTATCACTGCAGTCCAGTGTAAATCTGCGGATAACCTTACTGTACAGTCAATTTATTCCTTTAACAGGTTTATTCCTTTATCAGGTGTTTGTAGAAGGTTTCACCATAAGTACAGCAGAGACATAATTTGCTGTGGGGCAGATTTATTTGTTTCACAGGGTTATTATTTTAACAGTCTGATAATCACTATGAGTATGTTTCACCATTTGGTATTTCTGTGTGTATATGTGAAAGTGTGTTTATTCATTCCCTGAACAGGTTCATTTCCTTATCAGCTATTCATTTTAAAGAGTTTTATTACATATGCAGAGTGTGTAGGGTACTGGAGTGCAGTGATTTTATTAAGGGATTTATTTAGTGTCAGATATTCATTTAGCTGGGGTTCACTGTAACACAATAATACACTTTCACCTGGCCAATTTTCTTTGTATCTTGCTGTTTGCTATAAACAACACTTTCCCTGCACTGCAATCCCCAAGCCCTCTTTTATTTTTCACGCTCTTTGCAGGGAACTCCCCCATGCTTTGACCCCTTTCATTTATTTTGTTCACCATCTTTTAGGATTTCCAGCCTCACGGTCAAGGGATCTTGTTTGCAGGCTTATATGAAGGGTTTGTTTAAAAGGAATAGGCTTAAAGATTCTGCTAAGAGGAGGAGGTTCCAGAAATGTCTCTTGAATGCTGCTTGGGAATTAGTGCCTTTTGGAGATATGCCCATTTAATGAAATCCACTCAGAAAAGTAGAAGGAGGACAATGATCTCAAAACAAGACTCTGGTTTACTCAGAAATTGGCTTCAATGTTTTGCTATGATTTAATCATTTTTATGTTATGTGAATATTAATTCCAGAAAAGAGGAGGGAAGGAATTGTTCATAAGCTGTAGGTGATATCTGTGTTTAACTTGGCATAAAATGAAGCTCTACCATAAGGAAAGAAATCCAGCAGCACCACCGAGTCTCATACTGGAATAAAATGCAATCCTATTCTAATTTTCCTGATGTCGAGGGCTGTTTAAGACTGATATCATAGGAGCCAGGCTTGGTGGTTTAGCTTCCTACCCCCACAACTGTCCACAGGAAAGAGCTGCATAAAAGTTTATGCCAGTTCTCTCTCTTCAGTGCTCTGAAATGGCTGGTGATCATGGAAGATCCCAGGGACTCAGATGCAGATTTTCAGGCATGAAGAATTTTTACTTTGTATTATTTATGTGAGCGTTGCTCTGTAGCAGTGTGGTTTTCTTGATGCAAAGCATGTAAGAATCAGTGAAAATGTCTAAGCTCAGTTAGTTCTGTGCCAGCATTGTAAACTAAACTATATTCTTCTGCATAACAATCTAACTGTCTTCTGAATGCTTATTTGATTTCTAGAAGAATAGATCATGGTGCTCAACTGGAGTAAAAAATGCAAAAGCATCTTAGCCAGCAGCAGAGTCAATGAGATAATGTTTAATGTTGAGTTTCCTGGGATCAGTGCAAGATTCTGTGTAATAAGGAAGTCATATGGTTGCCTTGATCTAGAATTCTGAGCCTATATTTAGTGTTTATTGCAGATAGCGATGTCTGAGAACTGAGTATCTACACAGACATACCGAGGTTAACAGTGATACTTGGGCTCCTTATTTACACATTTTCTTGATAGAAACGAGGAATTTTGCTGAGAACATAGGAGCTGACACCTTTCAGATCTTAGTTTAACTTTATATTTATTTGTAAAAGTTTGGCTGCAAGTGTCTTCTAAATATTTATGTTGGTCCCAATATGCCCACTGATTTTAATTAACTCCCCAGCATCTTTTAGGGTTTTTATTGTATCCTAACTTCCTTGCTGTTGTTATTTTCCCATCTTGATAGCCATTCAGTCGGAGTGTCATCCAAGCCAACTTTTCCTTGAATTGCCTGAAACTTTTTCAAGTAGATAGCAAACTATTAAACATCACAGTATTTCATTCTAATAGAGGAGCAATATAACTTCAACTCGTTTGTCAATACAAGATCAAAACTATTGATGAAGACACAAAAATAAATCAACATTTGTCTATAAACTATTAGTCCATTTATCAGATGCAATTAATACAATTTAAACATTCAATCAGATCATTAATTAGCATTTGCTGCTTTTTTCTTTACAACCAGATGTTCAGCAGTTTAGTGGGAATGACGAAATAAGCTGCTGAAATCCATTGGCAGTGACAATATTTATTTTCCAGATAGTAGGAAGTCAGTGTTAGAACCGATTAGACAGAAAAACCCCATCATCACAGAAGTTTTGGGAGGTTTTTTCTATTTTATGCTGGAAGAAATCACAGTTCTTCAAACATTCTTGTAAAGCAGAGCCATATGGAAATACCAGATCTGCACTGAAAAGAATGAAGTTTTGTTTTCTTTCGTCTCTGAGGTGTTTAGAGAATCCATCCTGATCTGTGAAACCTTTTTCTTGATAATATCCTTGAAATCAATACTTAACTGCAAAGCGTTTTCACACTGACAAAAATGCATTTTCAGGAGAAAGAATGTTTAATTGAAAATGTTCTTAACAGCTCTGGTCTGAATGAAACTACCCATCAGTTTACTCATCACTGACTCATTAGAATGGTATTAAATTTATGACTACAGTGAAAAAAATCAGCTATGGGTAATTGAACCCCTATTGTAAAGAACCGTGTTAAAATGTACTTAGTTATGCTCAAGGCTAATGTTATTTGTTAAATCTCCTAAGAGGGAATTAGCAGTTGAAGTTTTGTTTTCATAGTGCTAATTATTACTCTTGATGCTGCCATGAAACCTCCTTGGCTCATTGTGACTTTTCAGTGAGAGTCTGTGTGACAATTTTGCCTCTTCTGGGGTAAACAGCATCACGAAGGAGGAGCAGGGAAGATCAAAAATGGGACAGGGGGGCAGGTGTGATGTTGGGTGATGGACCTAGGGCCAAGCAAACCCCACTATAATGTTGACTGTAAAGAAGTATTCTTTTTATCCCAAGAAAAAGATCCTGATCTACATCTAGCTGCTACAGCTGCCCATTCTCCAGGTTGAATGACACCAGAACATAACTGCCTGCTATGTATTGAATCCATTTCAGTGAGAGACCAGAAAATGCGGAGGTTAAGAGAGAAGAGGTTCAAACATGAGTAAACCTCAAAACTCAGTGCAAAAAATCCCACTGTATAAAGTACGAGGTTTTCACTCAGGTTGCATGCTTTACACTGCAAATATATGACACGGATGTGTCCATCAGATCATTTTTCCTTATTTAGAATATGAATATATCTCTGTGTGTGTGAATGTTTCTGAGAGATTTTTTTCTTCTAGTCCAAGTGCTACTACAGTACGGATAAGCAAGATCTTTCTGGGGGCTTCAGCTCCTTTACTAACACTGAAAGATTGCTCCAAACTCCACCTAGTTCAAAACTGGTTTTACAATGCCAAGCAATGGTGCTTGCACAGCTTCCTTTGATAGATTATTCAGGTATCTCTTAGCTGAGAATTTTGGGAAGAGACAAGCAATGAGATCTAGACTATGTTTGTTTTCAGACTGTGATATTTAAGTTTTCTTCAAGGAGTAGCCTCTGCAATGTGGGGTTCTGGGTGCCTTCAGATTTCTTTATACTCGGAATTAAACCTTTGCCCAAGTTCTGTGAAACTTCAGGATATGTCTATGGAAGTTTTCTTTCAATACCTACAGTGAAAATGACAGATCTTTAGATTTTTAAAAGAAAATGAGAACATCTTGATTTCTGAAGTTGTCAAAATGTCTGATGCAATGAAGCTGAAAACAGTTTTATGGAGCAACTGATTTATTCTTATTACACATAACATATATACAATTGTATATAGGAATATTAAACGCAATTATTTTATGCATATATTCAGAGATCAGGCCCACTCAAATATTCCATGTGGAAATAGTCTGTCTGACTGCAAGAATCTGCTGGAATGATAATTTGTGCTTGCTGCAAGTCTGAGAATGGCTAAGAGCAGAATCTTTTGTTGAATGAAAGGCTGCTTTGGTATTAAGTCTGTTTCTACAGCTGAATCAAGCTAGAGCTTTGTAATTCCATGTGGTTTACAGTATCGGTTTAAAACTGAAATGTTATTTGATCAGATTTGAGGATGTTAACTTCCACCTTCTATAGCACTTTATCTGCATCTGACCATGTCCTGTTGAATAACAATTCACTAAAGAACCTGTATCAACCTGAAGTCATTTAAAAAGAAGAATTATGCAAATGCTCTCTCTTTATTTGGCTGTGCAGTGAGAGATCTTTCAAAGAAAAGAATAAGATGTAATTTCAACACACTTAGAAGTGGTGCTTCCAGGGGAAAAGGAAATCTTTGAAGAAGCAATTTGTAGGCAGAGGTATTGTGCTAGAATGTGTAAATTGATGATTATTTACTAGTGAGCCTGTGAAGGAGAGAGACACATGGCACCTTTTATCAACGGGTGGCTGCTGCACGAGAAGCAGAAATCATGGTGTTTTTTACAGTGTCTATTTTCACTTTCATTGCTTGCCAAGGCTGTAATGCTGATCTCTCCAAATTGCAAAACGAGAAGAAATCATTTAACATGGCAGCTCCGCAGAAGCTTGTGTGTCTGTAATGGCATTGCTCTGTAGTACAGATTATATTTGTGAATTATGGATTATTTGAGTTAGATGATGAATTACTGGCAGCAAAACTTGCTATTTGCACCCAACTGAAGGCTGGAAGGAGCTTTTAAGGTCTGAAAGGAAAATCAGTTTTTTGCACCTCTTCATGGAAAGTTGCTCCTTATCTTTGAGGAGAAGTATTAGTGCTGAACTGCAGTCATGCTCCCCTTTGTTCACCTTCCACTCTCCCCTGAAGTCTTACAACTGCCTTTCCCTCTCTTCTGTGGAAGAGCAAAGGCAGTGCTGGGGGCTTGAATCTCCAGAAGTGAAAGCAGACACTGAATCCATCTCTTGTCCTGTGGGCATGCTTCCCATATCTCTGTATGATTGGAGGTTAGATATCCATGCTCTTCTGCTTGGAAAACAGCAGTTGTAAACCTACATATTTACAGTGAACAATAAGGTCATTATAAAGTGAAATAAGAAGCAGCTAAATGAAAACATCTTCTTGAAAATGTAAGAGACAAATCACCTCTTTACAGGTTTTGCAAGGGTTCTCTCTCTGAATGCTGGATCTCAGGAGAGGACCAGTAGTGGTTCAGACAGTAAGCTTGAGAATGAAATGTCTATGTGGAGACAATGGCCATAGAAAGAAAACTTGTAAACACCATTAAGTTGCCAGTGGCCAAAGACAAGCCCTTTCTGCTGGCTGCATCTGATTTATGGCAACAAAAGTGATGCTTTTAGATGGGCAAGCCAGAAGGGCAATTAAGTGATACAGAGAGCTCCCCAAAGAGGGAAAAAGTTCACTCTGAAAATTAGTGAAGAATTTTAGGGCAGGGAATGAAATCTCTCCTTATCTCTTGTGCCACTTGCAGCTCAAAGTGTAATTGTGTGCTGAGAGCTCCAGCATTCATATGCATCAGCTGGGTTGTTAGAAGACATCCTTTACCAAACCATCTGTCCCAGCAGCATCAATGTGCAAGAGCCCTGTTGTCCCTTACGACAGACAGTATAAATATGATAAGAAGCTTTTGAAGCCTTTTCTATTCCTATATGGGGATAAGAAGAATGTGTTGCAAGAAGGAATGAATCAACAGACTTCAACACTTCTTGATACATTTTTTCTTTAAGGGCTTATTAGACTCTTTCTGGATTTGCCCTGAAAACCTAAGTAAACCAGAAGATCCAAATTATCACCAGTGCAAGAGACCTTTTCTGCTGTTTTATCTATGAGAAAAGATGCTTTCTTTATGACAGTCCTCTGATGTACACATTGCTGTAGATACACCACTGTTTAAAGAATGGTCTGTTTGTTGTTTTGATAGCTTCAAAAATAGAGTTTTTTCCCTGCTGGAACAAAGCTCTTCCTTAGCAAGATAAGTATAAAGTGTTTAATAGTGCCTCTCTCTCACTTTCAAGATCTCTTTCTCTTTTTCCCTTTATCTCTGCCTACTCATATGTATTTTAAAGGGGACCAGATATGCTGGTGTCATACATTCACACCAGCTTAACAAATGATGCCTCTTCCATGTAATTAATGCAAGGACACTGATACCATTAGGTCAAATGGACCAGCTCTATCTGAGTTACTTCAAATGTCCCCAGCACAAACTCTCTTTCTAAAGGTAAAGAAGGGATATGAACCATCTCTCTGCTTTTGTCCCACTGGGACCTGACTTTATGAGCTTTCCAAGATGAAACCAAAGGATGGGAAAGGACTGGGGTTTTGCTGCTGCACTGAATGTGCCAGACTGGGAGGACCATGTATATACTAGCCTTAAAGTGCCTGGCACTGGCTTGAATGTGAGTCCAGAAAAAGCTCCAAAGGACATAGATGTAATGTTGCTGAGCTGCTACTTCAAGGTATGTTATTAATACTACATACCTGAAATGGTACTTACTACAAATTGCCAGCCCTCTCTACAATACTGCCTTGTAAAAGCAAAAGATGCTTCATGGTGCAGCCAGGAAAATGATGGGGCAGGTGATGGCTTTTCACTTAGGGAGACTGTGAGTCTTGTCCTGGCACATGTGGTCTTAATTCTGCATGGGTACCCTGCTTTTCCTTTGCCTGTTTCTTACCTAACACCTTCCCAGTCTGTACCTGTCGTGCTAGGCTGTGTGCTTCACAGGCTTCACAGGGAAGGGATTTGGCCTTTGGTCTCACATCTCCAAACTTGCAGCGTCATGAAAGCTCTGTTTGGAGTGACTTCCTCTTCTCCAGGCTCATTGGCATTGAGAGATACCTTTGGACTGGACCATGTCTGTAGACACCTAGAAGAACTTAGGCAAATCCTTGTGAAGATGTGTGTTCCATAAGGTGGATGTTATAATGTGACACTAGCTGATCTAGGTCTGTGTGATGCATCTTATTCACTACCAGTTTTAGATACCTCAAAATTCAATCACCTAAACCCCCCAAATCACATATTTTTGCTTTTATTATTTCAATAAAAATAGGAAAATGAAAGGAAAAATTCTACCTAATGAGTTAACATCAAAATGTCACCAGACTGAGATGATTTCATGTGTGCATAATGTTAAGGCATTTAAATGTAAATATACATTATATTGCCAGATATTTATAAATTGAGGCATTTTAATATAATTGCAGAATACAGATTTTGTAGAATTTCAGAAGTTAAAATGTTTAGTATTTTCCCCCCAAATTTTGCTAATGACTGAAAAGAATGCTAAATGCTTTTCTTTTAATTCAACCTTCATTTCTATTCTTAAGTCCTGTATATGCAGAGACTGGTTCATCTGAAGTCTTAACCTTCGTATGAAGCCTATTATTGTTACTGGACTATTTTGATTTGTCTTTAATGCTTTGCATTTGTATCTAATGTTTTTTATATGGGCTGAAATTTCATTTCTTTGCTGTTCTTTTTGTGAAGTTTTATAGGGCTGGGTTCCCCCCCCCCCCTTTTTTTTTTCGGGGGACAAAATTTCTCTCTTCCATCAGCACTGCAGATCTACCAGCAGCAGTGCAGATCTACCAGCAGCAGTGCAGAGCTCTATTGCATGTTTCACAATCCACAGGGGCCCTTGCTGCTGGGTTTTCTCTTGAAATAAACATGGGATATACTCAGGGCTTCACACAGCCTAGTGGTAAACAGCTGAAGTCATCAGCTGTTAGTAACACAGTCGTATCTCTTTGTACAGCATTGAGACATGGGCCTCACCTGAGTGTACTCATAGCACAGAGTCTAGCAGTGGGGAGAAAGCATTCCTGTTCTGGTAGTTCTTTCCTTGTCATACTCCTCAGGTACCTTTTGAATTGTTTTGCTTTCCTTTTCCCATTTACTTTGATGTCTGCTTTTGTCTCCTCCTCCTACTTAGCAGTGATACTGTGTCATTAAAGTACCCCTCAGCTGAAAGTGAGGAACTTGCCTTTCTCTTCTGCACATCATCTGCAGTTGTTGGTCTCACTGGGAGATGCAATGCAAAGCATGGTCACTACGAAGTAGTCAGCTGTTTATGGCATTCTTGAGAGTTAAAAATACCAAGTCCTTTTGCTTGTGGACTGTAGTTTCAAAACATTCAGCTGTAATTGTGAAAAGTGAATAGTTGTGAAACTGAAGTTCAGATTTAAGGGTTGCACCTCAGGCCTTGAAAACATAAGAGAACGTTTACACCTATTTTCATCCTTGTTATTATTTCTTCCTTTGCACATAGCTAAGGGAGAATCCAGAAAAGTTGATGTGTTATGGAAATTTTTTCTTCAGATTTAATCAGAATACATTTAAAAATGTCATAAGCAAATGAAAAAATGTGAAAGCATCATTTGTAGGGGTTGGGGTGGTCTTGGAAATTGTTGGAAGTAATTCTGTGGAGTGGTGTAAATTTGATTGAACATGAGTTTAATCTAGTTTGCAGTTTTTGGCCTAAAGACTGCTGGTTTCTTGCTCCCACCTTCTGAGGATCTCTTATTATTCCTGGCTGAAACATCTACAAAATGTCTGCATATATATAGTAGTAGCAAGATAACATCATTATGTTTGGGTTTTTTTTATATATATTAGATGTTAGTCACCTAAAAACATTTGTTTTATCTTACAGATATGAAATTGCACATCTATAACTTGCTATTGTATTGAATAGATTAGATATCAAGGAGGTATTGTAAATGAAGTAGGCTTTGATTATAACTGTACCTATGGAGTATCAAGAAAGAGCTACAGAAATATTTCTCAAAAAGAAAGAAGTCTGTGTACTGCTTGTAAACACAAGATCTTTTTCACTGTAGTTTATATAAATATTCTAAATGTGGCTTAAATAAGTGTTTTTCCATTAAACCAACTGAACAGGAAGCACACCAGAATAAATTGTTGATGTTAGCAAGTTCAAGGCGTTTCCTTAAGTCTTGCTGGCACCAAGTTACTTATTTCTGTGAATCTTCAGTGTGCTACCTGGTGCTGCCACTTGACCAGGGTCTGAACAGCAGATATGGGAGAATTAAAAGTGATGAGCTGCACAATGAGACGTTACAGTTAAGTTCTCTAATGGGACCCATAATGGGCTTACATTATTTGTCTTAGCAATAGCTGGGAGCCTTTGATGAAAGTACTTATGAATTATATTCAGCAGGTTTTTTTTTTCACTCCTGCAATAAAACACGAAGAACAGAATGCTTGTGGGTGAAAGATCACATAAAGATCTGATAAAGACTGATTCCTATCTAATTTTCCCACCTTTCTTGACCAGTTCTTATCAAGCCTTATTGGGGTAAGGTGCACTGCTTAGAAAAGGTAAATGGTTATTACAGTAGATGGCCATTGTAGATGGTTATGGCAGGTAGCCATGACATTCAGCTTTTCCCTTTGGGTGCATATGTGTGCATGTACATAATTAAGCTTAGTTTAACAGGGATAAATGCTTTTTACTGCATAATGAAATAAACACTTGTGTTATCAAACATAACCGTTTGATAACAGTATTCTTATTTAAATAAGTCCTGCAGACTTGGCCCAGTGAAGGTTTCAAAGCTTGGTTCTTGTTCCTGGTGTGTGTTTCAGGCCACTTGGAAGTCTGGACAAGAAGGCAGTAGAAGGCTGCAGGTAATCTTGGATGCAGGGAGCTGAGGAAGTGCAGGACTGTTAAACAAACCAGATAACTGTTGTTACTGAAACTGGTAGCATTTCCATTCCTCCAGTACCCCTTTTAAACAGATTAAGCCTCTTCAGTTAGGTTTTAGGACAACTTGATTCTTTCTTGTGCACTCTTTTTGGTGGTGCACATTCATGTGCTCACTTGGTGTGATGCATTTAGTTTATAATATTCAGAAGAAGTTTGTTTGCTCTGGAGTACAATTATTTTTTATACTAGTATTTACAGCTGCTCATCTCTGATACATCACAGCAGATTGGCATGGTAAGTACCAACACTCCCTGCATTCTGCTTTGCTAAAGAAATAATGTAATAAACTTATCTTATACAAGCTATAAACAGGTGCTTGCTAGCCTGTGTTTTTGCTTTTACATGGGTTAATGTTCTGTTGTTATGCTAATTGTTCCTATTCATTTCTTACCAAGTCTTTCTAAGTTGGGATAATTGTGCACAATTTAGAGCATTGAAACAGAGCAAAGTAAATATCCCTTAGGTTAAAAAGGTTAGGACATTAACATCAATGCTTTTATTTAAATAATAAAATACACCAAGATGTTCAGTTATTTTGCAATGACAGTGAGTTATTAGATCTTTTTTGCATGCTTCCTCACCTTAGAGGTTCAGGTAATGATGCAACAGGTATGGAATTTCTGGTCTTTCTATCAGTAACAGCAGAGATTTTAAAACAATAATATCAATATTGACATAGGTTCCCTAGCTCAATACTTACTGAGTTTACCTCACAGTAAACCATAGATATATGCCTATATATATGTGTGTGTGTACATATATATATGTATATGTATATGTATATGTATGGAGCTATAAAAGACCTACATTCATTCATCTCTGATTGCTATTAAAGGCAGAAAGATCCATCATGTGCTAATCATCACTGATTAAAAGCAAAATCCTGCTACCTTTATTAACACAGTATCTTTGTCAAAACATATAACAGCGTTCATAGAATAAAATGTTTTAAGGTGTAACAGTCTAAAAGTCCCAAGAAGTTGCTTCTATCACATGCTAAACATGCTGGGTCTAAGCCAGAAATGCATTTGAGCCAATGTTGGACCTCAAAGCTTGCAGGACCACTTGTGTCATCACAGGTCAGTGCTTTGATGAAATGGGCACAAGAGAGTCAGCATGTTGCAAAGCTGAGCCTTCACTGAAATGGGACTGGATAAGAAATAGGACACACTAAATAGGACTGGATGCAAAAGTGGTTTTGTGAGTAAGATAATAAGGTAGGACAGCAGATTTTAGGTATGAATACATATAATTCGCAGTGCATTTGTGTATTGGGGTGCGTGTGTCTTTAGTGGGTTAGTTCATTGCATATCAAGCCCAGGGCCACTGTGTTTTTGTTATTACTGCTGCACAGTCTAGCTGCCTTAGGGTTTATTACTGCTATTATGTAGGAGTTGCATCTTCTAACTACAGTCTAAACACACGCCCTAGGTCTGGCTTCCAGCTGTATTTGGGATGACCTGGCTAATCTTTGCAATACTTCAGTTCTCCTGCAGTAATGGGAGCATCAAATAGGACAGATGTAAGACAAGGCTGTGTTGCTCAGGAAATGTTTGGATGCTGTAGGGATGGATGTCAAGGAAATACTGTTTGAAGTGTTAGATTCTTAAGTACATATGTTTGATAATGTACATAGTGTTAAATGTGGCACAATGTATTTTTATTGGTTTTTAATATAATAATAATATGAAAATATGACTGAGAGTAGTTTGCTTTCACAGGCAGTGATACAGGAGCCCCAAGTAACAGTGTGTAATTCAACAAGGATTAAGTGGGAGTTTACCCACATTTGATTTTTTTTTCAGTAAATGTGATAAAATTTTGACATTTTTAATGTTTTAATTTACAGGCAGAGAGCACATTTGATAACATTTTTCCCCTCTTTACATAAAACAGTTTCTGAGTGAATACATAACCTAAATTCAGGTTGATCCCCCAAATATTGTTCCCCCCTTGGAGAAGCTGTGCTCTGACAGATTCCAGCTTAGGCCAGGGTTACTGCCCAGAAAGCCAACCATATCCTGGGATGCATCAAAGGGAGTGTGACCAGTCCCTGCTTATGGCAGGGGGGTTGGAACTAGCTGGTCTTAAGGTCCTTTCCAACCCTAACTATTCTATGATTCTATGATTCTATGATCCTGAGCTCTGCTCTCGTGAGACCTCACCTGGAGCATTGTGTGCAGTTCTGGTGTCCTCAACATAAAAAGGACATGGAGCTGTTAGAACAAGTCCAGAGGAGGCCACAAGGATGATCAGGGGACTGGAGCATCTCCCGTATGATGATAGGCTGGGAAAGTTGGGGCTGTTCAGCCTGGAGAAGAGAAGGCTGCATGGAGACCTCATAGCAGCCTTCCAGTATCTGAAGGGGGCCTATAGGGATGCTGGGGAGGGGCTCTTCATTAGGGACTGTAGTGACAGGACAAGGGGTAATGGGTTCAAACTGAAACAGGAGAGGTTTAGATTGGATACAAGGAAGAAATTCTTTCCTGTTAGGGTGGTGAGGCACTGGAATGGGTTGCCCAAGGAAGTTGTGAGTGCTCCATCCCTGGCAGTGTTCAAGGCCAGGTTGGACGAAGCCTTGGGTGGCATGGTTTAGTGTGAGGTGTCCCTGTTTATGGCAGGGGAGTTGGAAGTGTATGATCTTAAGGTGCTTTCTAACCCTAACTATTCTATGATTCTATTATAGTTTCAAAGGTGATGCATGGCCTCCCTGATTTGACAGAAATGACAAAAGCATTTCCCAATTGTCATTCTCTAGATAGAATGGAATTTGATACCATCATTACCAAAGACACATTTATAGAAAACAAAGTAGACAGGAATAGGATGTAAAAAGAGTTTATTTCTAATTTTGATCTTTTTGTGTGTGTTTTTGGGGATTTGGAGGGGTTTCTTTTGAAGATTCAATACAAAGTTTCATTGTGATTTTTATCCATGAAACCTTTTTTAAACTATTTGGCGTGTTCTGTTTTACAAGTTTTCCAGAGAAAGTAATTTTGTATTTAAAACCCCTTAATTTTAACACACAAACAGTGAGAAGTATTTGATTTCTGTCCATTTTTTTGTGAAAGATCAAGATACTCTCTTGCTTAACTTACATTTTATTGTTTATAAACCACTGTAAGAAAGCTCAACAGACCCCAAAAGAATTTTTTAGGTGCTTTTAAAAAGTACCTAGAAAATTAACATTTACAGTTATTAGTTTTGCTAAGAAGTACTATCAGTGACCCAGTAATTCCAGTCTCAATGACAAATGAGCCCAGGTGATTCATGTACTTCATAGCAGAAACTGTTTAAACCAATTCCACCTTGCAAAGCTCCCAGCACCATTTCTTGGAGCAGGATTTTGCCTGATGGCAAAGGATGGACTAAAGAGAGGGCTGATTCTCCATCACCAGCCCTGGCTGCATGGAGCACATCTCTCTTTCCTTTATCACCTGACCCTGCTCTGTCTTCCCTTTTAGAGAGAGGTTGTGATTCAGGGATAACAAGTCACTTGGTTTAGGGCTTAACATAAAGACTTTTATATAGCTGAGGCTACCAATGCAGTTATCATTTAAGAAATAGCATACATATACAGAATTGCAGTGTATGTGTTTTACAAACAGCTCTGAGAAATAATAGGTCATTTTGGGGTTTTCCAACCTTAATAACATCTTCTTTTTGTCTGTCTCACTTACGTGAACTGTTCTGCTGTTCCATCGTGTCTTTGTTGTTGTGAAGTTTGGGGAGATAAACTTTTTGTTCCACTGTATTTCATCAAGAATATTTTTAGGAGAATTAATGAAATTGAACAAGAACTACAAAATATTCAAAAATTAAGTTGTTTTAAAAACTGGGACATTCTCTGAAGTCTTTATAGTATATAAAATATTCAGAAACAAATTCTGCTATATAAAATCATAGAATCATAGAACAGTTAGGGTTGGAAAGGACCTTAAGATCATCTAGTTCTAAGAAAAGATGATCTTATTCTCTATCAAGGACAATGATAGAACAGCAATCTTGGACAGATTTGATGTACTTTGAAGAGCAAAGACTGTTATCAGCAGGAATTCAAGATCAAGTTTACTGTAGAAAAGCCCTACTGACAAACTTAGCAAACATCAGCACTTTCTATGCCAGGATATATAAAATGAAGTGATGAAGCAGGCAGCAGAAGGCTAACATTAGGGGATGCTAAAATAGAACGCTGTTGTTCACGCCTAAAATTAAAAGGATTCATAGGGTTTATTGGAGGAAAAAGTAGATCTCATCTCCATACAGATGAGATAAAAAGGAAAGCAATATTTTATAAAGCCTTATGTCTACAAAGTGTAGCCAAGGCACCAAGTCAGTCTTCTAAAACCACTAGATTTTCTTTAAGCCACACACACAAAAAAAGGGAAAAGAAATCAGGCATCCTTTTGATCAAAATTCTCCACAGCAGATTACCTCTGAGTGATAAATGAAGTCCCAGAGAAGATGAATGAATGGTGTGAACCCCCGTATATACTGTTCACTAACTGCAGAAAAGATCTTAATTCAGCTGAAAGGAACTCTGTCTTGAAGCCCTGTCAAACTAAAGAGGCAGAGCATGGATGATTACATTCAGCATCTGAGAAACTTCAGTGTAATTGAATCAACCATGTTATATTTAACTGTGGAAAAGATCAGAGGAGAAAGTGAGAGGTGCAAGGTAAAGAGACCTCTTTTGCACCCTTGATGGCTAGACCAGAGGGGAAAATGGACTCTGCTTCGATGGAGAGGATGAGGAGGTGGTGATGATTTAGAGCAATGATGGGGAATGGACAGTGAAGGTGAATTGGTGGAGAAGCGGGTGTTGAAGCTGGCACAATCGGAAAACCTATCAAATAAAAAACTCCAAAAGCTGACACAAGAAACGTGTGTCAGGACTGAAAACTGCTTTGAACACAGACCAGTCTGACCAAACATCTTCAACCAGAGTGGGGCAATACTTTGCTATAAGTACAGAAGTGTAGCTCTGCTCACTTAATAAGAAAAAAAATTCTCATGCTATAGCATGCACTGTATTCCCATTGAATCCAACAGTCATTTTACTAAAGAATTTTACCATGGAAACTAGCTCACTAATCCTAGCAGAGTGCCAGCAGACTAATGAAGACAGACGGAGAGTGAAAATGAGAATAAAAAGGAGAAACAGCTGACTGAAGGCAGAGATACAAGATAGCTGTGTCTTTAAAAGATTCCTGTGTTTGCTCTTTGCACTAAGCCACATTTCCCATTTCCACAATTGCCAGAGAATGGTTTTCAGTCAAGGAGAGAGAGTCAAAAATGCTGTTTGCAAACAGACCCCTTTACTGGCCTTTGATTCGTGGTCTCCTATCCCAGACTGCACAGTTCACTGGAAATTCCAAGTACATGGTGTAGTTTGAGGATGTTAATTAGCTGACTCCTCTTTTCTTCCAGATTAAGTAGTGATGGGTCAGCCTCAAAACTCCATATTCTGTATGCTCTCAGCTGTGGTGGAAGGTCTGCTGCCTTTCCTGGTTTGGTTAAATAATACGGTTCACAGGAAGCTGGTCCTTGCCTGGGGTCCATTACAATCTGACTTAAGATCTCTTCTATAAATAATAGAGAGATAGAGGAGCTCCCAAAAGGCTTTTATTAGGGTTAAGCGAATTGTTCTTTATTGTGTCTTTCCTTCTACAAGGGGTGAATAATGTAGACTTGAGACCTAAAAGCTAGGACAGATGAGCCTTGAGTCCAAGTCTCAGAGATAATCATGGATGAGAGGGTGGGGGACTTCAAGTCCCAGATGATCCGATTGGTTTTAGGATGCAGCCTGGGGGTATCTTTCCCCTTGGGCACTGCTGTGGCACAGGGCAACCTGCGCTGTCCGCATCTCATAGGTGGTAACAGAGCACTGTCACAGCCTTCTGCAGGGTCATCCTTTGAGTCATTGGGTGGCTTCTGTAGAAATTACTTTGAGATTACTCTGAGTGTTAAAAGGGGATGTCCTGGGTTCAGCAGTTGCAGTCAGTTTTTTCTCCTCCTTAGTAGCTGGTGTTTTGACTTAACCCGGGAACAAGGCTGATAAGGCCGATGTTTTTGGTTGTTGCTGAGCGATGTTTGCCCTGACCAAGGACTTTGTGAGCCTCATGCTCTGCCGGGGAGAAGGGGGGGCCGGGAGAAAGGAGGGACAGAACCCAAGCTGACCAGGGAGGTATTCCATACCATAGCACGTCATGCCCGGGGGGGTAACTGGGAGTTACCCGAAAGGAGAGGGAACTTCCCGGTCGAGCTCGTTTTTGGCGGGTGGTATCATACCCTCTTCCCTTGTTTTCCTTATCGTTATTATTGTTGGTGATAGCAATAGTGATTTGTGTTATACCTTAGTGACTGGATTATTGTTATCTGAACCTGTGGGAGTTGAGTTCCTTCAATTCTCCTCCCCATCCCTCTGGGAGTGGGGAGGAAGGAGGGGGGTTGAGTGAGTGAACGAGCTGTGTGGCTGGGTTTAAACCACGACAGGGGACTGGGAGCGAAGGGTCTTGTGAAGTAAAAATGCTTCTTGTTATTCAGAGGCAAGCTGGGATATTTTCTGCTGAGTGACAAGTCTATGAGGGAATAGGTTTTAATCTCATCCTAATAAGCATAACTCCTAAGACTGTTTGGTTTGACATAGTTTCTTGTTAGTGATGTGTTAGAAAGGTGTTCACCATTTTGTGGTTGTAATTAGAATTTTTGTGTGCAGATTTTACATGGCTATATAAGAATCTGATCAAGAACCCTGGATTCATCCTGTAATTCCTGCTGTAAAGAGAAAATAACAATAGGTGCTGATCATGTATCAGAGCTCAGGTAATGGTATATTCAGTACTGAATTCCAGCTACTTTCTTATGTTTGGGAAGAGCAATGTATCCAAAAATGATATTTAAGATAATGTTGTATAGCAATATAAAACACCCATGAAGCACTATTGAATCAGGAAATTGCTTTCTAATCTGTTGTGGGTTCTTTTTCTGTTGTACATAGAGCTAGTAAAGATTTCTGGACAAATTATCAAAGGGAAAAAGTCATTTGATTGAAAATATAAAATTTGGCAATCAAATTCCTGAAACTTTCTATAAAAAAAAAATCAAACCCTTGAGAAATAAAATTCCCTAGATTTCTTTTTTTTAATTTTTTATCCTTTCTTCCTCTGTTGCTGGTAAAGTGGGATAAAAGTACACAAATGAGAAATTAATAATTGAAATATTTTGATCTACAAAAGTTTACTCAATCTTTGTGTGAAACAAAACTGACTTTTAAATATTAAAAAATTGTTATTGAAAACATATCCTACTTCTGAATTAATTTTAACTAAGAGCATGGAGTGGCTGCTGTTGAAATCAGCCACAGTCATAGAATCATAGAATAGTTAGGGTTGGAAAGGACCTTAAGATCATCCAGTTCCAACTCCCCTGCCAGCATCTCACCACCCTCACAGGAAAGAATTTCTTCCTTGTATCCAATCTAAACCTCCCCTGTTTAAGTTTGAACCCCTTGTCCTGTCACTACAGTCCCTAATGAAGAGTCCCTCCCCAGCATCCCTATAGGCCCCCTTCAGATACTGGAAAGCTGCTCTGAGGTCTCCATGCAGCCTTCTCTTCTCCAGGCTGAACAGCCCCAACTCTCTCAGCCTGTCTTCGTATGGGAGACGTTCCAGTCCCCTGATCATCCTCGTGGCCTCCTCTGGACTTGTTCCAACAGCTCCATGTCCTTTTTATGTTGAGGACACCAGAACTGCACATAATGCTCCAGGTGAGGTCTCACGAGAGCAGAGCAGAAGGGCAGGATCACCTCCTTGGACCTGCTGGTCATGCTGCTGTTGATGCAGCCCAGGACACGGTTGCTTTCTGGGCTGCAAGCGCACACTGCAGTCGGCTCATGTTCATTTTTTCATTGATCACCATCCCCAAGTCCTACTCTGCAGGGCTGCTCTGAATCTCCCCTTTGCCCGACCTGTAGCTGTGAAATTAGCTGTGTTTGGCTACTCATTTTGTCTGACCTAATGGTCAGCATTTCTGTGTATCCAAAGTCACAACCTTCACCATCTGCCTGATGCTACTACATAATAGTACTTCAGGGAAAATATTTTTCTTAAAAGGCATTTAAATCCCCAAGCTGAGCTATAGTGTATCCCTCATTTCTCTAGGCCAAAAATTGTCTTGGTTTTTTTTCTGGTATAAAACATAACATATATAGGACACAATCTCTGAGGTGCTGAAGTAAACTTGATGTTAAGTGCAGATTTCCATACCCGTGGTCTTCACTGGGTTTTGTGTGACCAGATCCTAATCCAATGTCTGCTGTGCACCCAAATTTATTTGGTCTGGGATTGGACTGTTCTCATCTCCCTTCTCTCCCTTTGCCACAACCCCAGTGTTTGACAATATTGCTTTTGCCTTTAATAATACCTTGGAGCAAACAGGACAAACGCCTGTTTTCAAGATGTTCAGGCGCATCTCGAGCGTATGTCAGGTAAATGAGGCTGTTTATGAGAGGTCTGTTATAGCCAGTTCAATAGTATGTAATTTAAGACTACGTTTTAGACTAAGGGTGGGGACTTTCATGTAGTGGGTTAATACATACATGACCTTTAGCACATCCTGACCTTCCTCAGCCTGAGATAATGTTCCATAACAAATTTATTGTGTCGGGGAGATGATTTGTCAGCCAGCAGAAGTAACTGGTAAGAACAAAAGGGAGGACAGACTGAGAGGAGTCTGCCAGTTGGGAAAGCTCCTTTATTTATTCTCTGCATCTAGATTGTAATTCTTTATGTGCAGTGTCTGAATCCTCACCTATGCTGTTGCTGATAGCTAATGGATACTTCTTGCTTTACTTGTCTTATGCCTGGTCCTGTAGTTTGTCCCTTTGCACTCTAAGATGTAGAGAGCATAGAACCTTGTCTGCTTGGCTCTGACTGCCTGCTGCCCAACAGCAGCTATATTTACAATGCTGCGTAAGTTAATAGGTAATAATTCATCCATAAATCAAATTCTCTCTGATCAGAAGCTTGGCAAGCAATATGCAGCTTCAGAGGATTTCTGCACAAGAAATTTGGCATAAATGGAGATGTGTATATCCGTTCTGATAATGAACGCTTTGGAAAGGAGGGTGAGAGTATCTGAGGTTTTAAGTCACTTTATTGAGCTGTATTTATTTTCTCTGTGTTTAGTCATCAGACAAGGATGTGTTTTACAACCATTACCTTACACGTTTTTAAACAGAACTGAGCAGGGAATATGTCTAAAGAAAGAATTTCTAGTGAATGTTAACCTGATTAAAAGTGGCATTGTCAGTGGTTATATTTCCTTTTTTCAACTCCTTTGTGAATATTTCTAGGCCTCATCTTTTATCTAAATGTATTAGAAATTTTATGGAAAATGACCTTTCAAGAAATGGATTCAGTGGCTTTAGGACTTGCAGCCATCCATGGAAGCACAAACTGAAACACGAAGTTGCTGAAATGACCTTGTGTGTTCAATGAAACTAGCACACCAATCTGCACTGGACTTCTGAGTATGAAAATTTGTAGCTAATGAGCCACAGTTAAACTGCAGTACTAATACAGCAAATAGAGTTATCAGCAAGAAATACAGTAGAGCAAGCAGTGGTAAGGTTTTGGGGTGCTTTGCTGTTTCCTCTTCCCCCCTTTCTCCCTTACCACATTTTTCTCTTCTCTTGGCAAAATGGGAAAGAGAACATGAGCAGAGAAGTCAATGAAATAACATTTACTGACACAACATTTATTGGTTTTGGATTCAAATAACGTAATTTTTGCTTAGTGTTTTTACAATCACTGAGATTTTATTTTTTGAAAAAGACTTAATCTGTAAGTTATAAATATTTCACCATCTATTAGCAGAACAGTATTTTCCATTTTTTTCCTCATGGGATCTACACCCTTATGGTCATATCAGCTGCTATGAATACCACACTTCACACAGCTCTTTGCGTTACGTTTATAACATTGTAGATATGACAGAGAAAGAATTGCCTGTCTTAATTCTTTTGCAAAGGACAATGGTATTAATTTAAGGATCAAGTTCACCTATACTTTTATGAAATTAACTCTGAAATTATATGTCTGCAAATATAATGCTGATCTTACTGAGTAATACTGCTGCTGAGCACATTTATAAATTATTGCTGTCTCCTATGATTACAATAATATATTTTAAAATGAAATCCAGAGATGCAATTAAATTAATGGACTCAAGGAGAAATATAAAGCTATAGGATGTAATAGTGTAAAAGGCTATCTCATGGTTGTGTGAGCCTTTTGAGTATCAGATGGGTTTTCATTATCAAGAGATCTGAATTCTTTTAGATCCCACATTGACATTAAAGGCAGGATACCATGAAAGTAATAGTTACTATTAAGATACACATATACTCCAGAGCTAAAATAAGATTCTAATTCTTGGACAAGCATTCAAGTTCAGAGGTCTCATCGCTATTTTTCAATGAATTCTTCTCTGTTAGTCCCATTTCATGTAGTTCACCCTCCGATTCCTTCTTTCCAAAGTCCTTGGAAGCATCGGAAGTGACATTGAGAGCTGCTGTGAAGTGGTATGAATAGCACTATTTGTGGAATTCATTTTATTATAAAGTAGAGCCTTTGGGAGCAATAGACCAAATATAAGTCTAACGGGTTTACAATGTATTACTGCATGTAGGTGTTCAGATACAAAGGCACAGGAACCTATCTAAGAGCATTACTGGGAGTTCTTCCTTGGAGCATCTTCCCTTGAATGAGACTAGGTTTTTGCTATTGTTAACAGTAGGAATAGTTTAATACATTAAGGATATGAGCCCAAATAAAGGGGAACAAAAATTTTTTTATGTTTTTATTTTCATTGATACAAGTCCATGTATTTGAAGGGCTGAGAATTTAGTACAGGGGAGGATTGTATGGTGTCAAATTGATGTAAAGCCTACTGTTTCCTTATGGTAGTGTCTTCCTGGCAAATTCATCTTACAATGGTCAGTGTTGATCGTCCTTTTGGTCAAATGTTGTTCTGTTGTTCCAGAAGAATAAGAAGAATTTTTATAAGCTCTTTATTCCTTACACAGTTTTGCAGTGCCCTTTGAAATATTTCAGTGTATTATGCGAGTGATCATACATGAAATATCCACAAAGTAAATCAGCCACTGTGGTTCAATACCATTTTAATTGAATTGTCTATTTATTTAAATTGAAATAGTCAATTGCAGGGGTATATTTGCCAAGGCAGCTCAGCTTGTAAACCAAATTTATTCTGTATCTAACAGAAAGAGTCCTGCATATAATTACAGAGCTAGGAGCCCCTAGTATTAGATGTGCATTTTTCCCTCAGCCGACTGTGCCTTTAAATTGGTCTCAGAGAAAGAACAGTGCATTTATAATTTAGCTTGTCCTGAAGGAGAACTCTTCTCTGTGGGAGGATCCTCTTTAATTACAACTTCACAGTAATAAGATGAGAAATGAGCAAGCAAGAAAGTACTGCTGGAATGAGACATGATAAATCAGTTTGTCCAGGAAGCACGTTTATACCAGATCTATCACCACATTCAGCACGGCGCTATCTTTCTTATTTCAATAAGGAAATCTCATGAAGAAATTTTAATTGCATACTATTAGGTGAAAGTCAATGTCCCATAATGAGCAAAATGAAACCTGCATTTTTTCTTCTTTTATCTTCATGCTTTGAGTTCCCAAGGATTAACACAAAATGATTTGCCCTTAAATTGCACCCTTTTATTTTTTTTGTTCATTTGTCTGAAGGATGTAGATTTTAGGTAATTTAAAAGGCACCAAAGCTTCTGCTGTGTGCTTCAGGCTTGCAAGTTGGGAGTCAGAGGGGAAAAAAATTCCAATTTTCAAAGTCTCCTATTGTTAAGGGTGACTGAATGGCAGCCTGCAATTATATGATTTCAATGTTATTCATTCAGTAGGGAAGAGGCTGGTTCATAGATGCCTGGCTTAAAAGATTGGCATTGCTGTGTGATTAATTTCCAAACTTTGGAGGTATTTTCAGCAGCGTACAATGGAATCATGTGACAGTGACATTTTCTGGATTTCTGCTAGGATTGCTTTATAATTGAAGTGCTAGGCTTGTGGGGATCACGTTATCATTGGAGCTTCATTTTTCATCGGCTGAGTGTAGGTTTTTGTGTGTATACAAATAGAGAATATATAAAAATGCATCCACAAAAATACTTGTGCATATATGTGTGCGTGAGTGCACACACATGTGTTGTGTGGAAGTGTACAGGGAGGTTTTATTATGCAGATGTCTTTAGAGAGTGCTTGTATTTGCCCCTTTCAGGTAGATTTTTAAGAATTATTTTTTTTCCCTTTCACATGGGAAAGGTAATGAGGAGGTTTATTTTTGAGATATTTGTAATTTAATGCTTGATTTAGGGTATTTAAGCAAATATTTGTTTTGTGAATTAATTAAATTTGTGAGTTATAATTGCAGGCAAAACTTGCTATAATGTGCAACTCGAAGTACATTCTCTGCAATGGTTTTTGTTTTGTCCATTATTTGTTAAGGTCAGTGGATTCATAGAATCACAGAATAGTTAGTGTTGGAATGGACCTTAAGATCATCCAGTCCCAATCACCTGTCATGGGCAGAGATGCCTCACCCTAGACCATGTCACCCAAGTCTTCATCCAACCTGGCCTTGAATGCCGCAAGGGATGGAGCATTCACAGCTTCCTTGGGAAATCTGTTCCAGTGCCTCACCACCCTCACAGTAAAGAACTTCTTCCTTACATTTTAATTGAACTTTCCCTGTTTAAATTTAAACCCATTACCCCTTGTCTTATCAATACAGTCCCTGATGAGGAGTCCCTCTTCAGCATCCTTTATTTAGCATTCAGATACTGGAAGGTTGCTCTAAGGTCGCATTCAGATACTGGAAGGCTGCTCTGAGGTCTCCATGCATCCTTCTCTTCTCTAGGCTGAACAGCCCGAACTTTCTCAGCCTGTCTTTGTGTGGGAGGGGGCTCCAGATTCCCTAATTACTTACATTGAAAGCTGTGCCAAATCTTTGTTATCAGACCTCAAACCACAATGAGCCTTACCTGCATGGAAAAGAGCTGAAATGAATCAGAAATTCAAATCAAAATGCTTTTGACTTTCCACCCAAAGAAAGATGCAAGGCATTTCTACCACATACCACAAAGAAATTGAGGCCAACACTCAAAATTTGAATCAAGAAACTAGTACATGTATTTTTTGTCTCAACTGATTTTCCTAGTATAGGGTTTATACTGCAGGTTTTTTACACAACTGTTAACAATCAAAGTCAACCTTTAAAAATAGATATTTTTTTGCTATGTGTTTGCTATATAGCAAAAAATATGTTACATGATTCTGGGATGTCAGCTTGAGGAAGGATACTCCACTAGAGAGGGAACCTGGAGTTGAAGCTGTCAATGCCAGTTGGAGTCTTTTCTAGCTGAAGATCTGATAAAATGATATTTGTCAGCAAAAGCAGATCAGCTGTTATTTTGATTGGAAAACTCACACCAGTTTCGGAAGAAAAGCTTCTTATGGTTAAGATCCCAGGGTCAGATCCATATTCTTTGGGTTTCATGAAATCCTGGAGAAGTCTTAGATTCAGAAACACTTTTGAAGTCATAGCAAACATACCCCTCTCTAAATATAGATGGTTCCCTCTTCAAACCTAGTCTGAACTTTCTACCAGAATAAAATGTCTTGGGCAATGGGACAAATGAAAGGGAAATGAGTAAAAAAAGCAAGAAATGAAACAAGTACTTTAAATATTTCTCTTGTGGGAAAGATTTTTGAGGGCTTGCAGGTTTTGGACGCATAAACTGTATCCAGCACTAGTCTGATGGTCTGTATTGCTGGCTTGGAAACTGGGGAAAAAAATGGACAAATAAAAAGTCCTAATAAGCAATTTTCAACACTGGGAAAAAAGACATTGGAATGCCCAGATAAAAGCTGGAGAGGGATATTTTACAAAAGGATTACAGTTCTGGTGTCCTCAACATAAAAAGGACATGGAGCTGTTGGAACAAGTCCAGAGGAGGCCACAAGGATGATCAGGGGACTAGAGCACCTCCTGTATGAAGATAGGCTGAGAAAGTTGGGGCTGTTCAGCCTGGAGAAGAGAAGGCTGCATGGAGACCTCATAGCAGCCTTCCAGTATCTGAAGGGGGCCTATAGGGATGCTGGGGAGGGGCTCTTCATTAGGGACTGTAGTGACAGGACAAGGGGTGATGGGTTCAAACTGAAACAGGGGAGGTTTAGATTGGATACAAGGAAGAAATTATTTCCTGTGAGGGTGGTGAGGCACTGGAATGGGTTGCCCAGGGAGGTTGTGAGTGCTCCATCCCTTTTGGTGTTCAAGGCCAGGTTAGATGAAGCCTTGGGTGACATTGTTTAGTGTGGGGTGTCCCTGCTTATGTCAGGGGTGTTGGAACTGGATGATCTTGAGGTCCTTTCCAACCCTAACTATTCTATGATTCCATATTTATGTTAGATATTTGGAAGAAGTTCTTCACTGTAAGGTTGGTGATGCACAGGAACAGGCTGCCCAGAGAGGCTGTGGCTGCCCCATCCCTGGCAGTGTTCAAGGCCAGGTTGAACAGGACTTGGAGCAAGCTGTTGTAGTGGAAGGTGTCCCTGCCTGTGGCAGGGGGTTGGATCTGGATGAGTTTTAAGGTCCCTTCCAACCCAAACCATTCTGTGATTCTATGTTTCCATGGTTTTGTTCTTGCTGTAAGTGGCTGCTCTACTTTGTGTATGGCATCTCTTCTTCAAGCTTGTACAGCACCCCCATACATTATATAGTTTTCTTGTTTAGCTAAAAGGCGCAGGAGCTCAACGAGGGTACTGACATCTCTATTCATCTGGGTCTCACTGCATTTTCAAAGTAACCCTCTCCTCAGGATGGGGTCTTTAGGAGGCCAAAATATTATAGGGTTAGAGATTGCATTTGGCATTTCAGTAAACCAGGATTGTTTTTAGAGTGAACCCAGCATCACTGCTGGAAAGTGCTGGGAATGTGCAAAAGCTGGGAACCAGTGTTATGAAACAAGAAAAGCTGTTATAAATGTCAGATTGCCTGTCTGGTCCTGGTGGATGCAGGCAGCAGAGGAGGGGATGGAAAGGTAGGGATAGGGAGGCTCATATGGGTTGTGTTTCCCTTCCTCAGTGAAAGATGGGCTTTTGTGATGGACACACTCCATGTGGGAGAAATTCTCCTCTCAGTATGAAATGATTGTCTATTTGTTCTGCTTGTGGAGCTCCCATTATTGCCAGTGGGACTCATGGATAGAGTTCTGAATGCAAAGCCAAGAGCAACTGTGATTCAGAGATGAGCAATTTGCCCCATAACGTGAAGGCAGTTTTATGAGCTGTTTATTCAAGTTGCTTTACACTGAAATTGAAACCCTTCAAAAATGACCCAGTTGTACAGTCACCTGGTCCCACTGCCTTACACAAGCACCACCGCTTTGGTTTTCAATTGCACACTTTCTGGGATGCTAGGGATACAGGACTGCAAAGGGCTTACACCATAAGTGCAGATCATCGATATCAGAAGAAATGAAATTTCATAATACCTTTCATAGAACATAATTCCTTTCTCACAACCATTTGATTTTGGTAATTTTTAAGGAATTTCAGTGTTCAGAAATATCTACTTAAAAATAATTTCAATTTTGGTCAGAAATTTCTCAAAATAGACTCATGATATTAAATAAGTGATAGCAAGTGTCTGTGATTTCTCTCATGATAGGGAAGAAAGGGGTGAATAACAGGCTTTCTGTAACTTTCTGTAAAAGCAAACGGATTAACACCCTCTCCCTTTGTATTGATGACAAAGAATGGCAAATTGCCAGTGATACCAGGGGTTTATGTACGATTTCATGCCAGACTTGGTGTATTTTCAATAACACACAGAAAGGCAAATTTTGTGCTGTTTGTTGTTGGGTTTTTTTTCTATTTTCCTAGAGATGAATTCACAAAATAGTATATGTTCAAGCTGAGACAAACAGCTAAAAGCTGGTCCCATAATGACAGTTACTGACATGAAGAAAGAGAAACTCTGCACATTCTCCAAGATGAGATGGATCAAGGATGTTTGAGGAATGAGGTTGGATGATGTGTTAAAGGAGAAACTAAACAGAGAGACAGTTGATGATAACTCCAGTGTACGGGATAAATAGAAGAATTTTACCAAATCTTCATGCATGAAACACATAGAATATGCAGCTTTTATCTCGGGTAACTGTGTCATGTTGCTAACCAGGATAAGAGAGAAGATATTTGGGATGATTCCTGACAAAAAGAGAAATGTGCCAAGCTATGATTACACAATATTTGTATTTAACTATGTCACAGAGATGCAAATAGACAATTTTCATTTAAAAGGATAAGACCTAAGGAAATGGGTACCATGCAGTAGCTGTTGAGTGGCATAGATGTCACAGGCTATGAAGGCACCTGGACTCAGTCCAGTTCCTGTTCAGTGCCACCAGCTGAAAAGCTGTCTCCTGTGCCACCACCTATTTCCAGAGTGTCACAGGGATGTTAAGCTCCATAAGGCTCTGGCAGTCTCTCTCACTGTCTCTCTGGTCCAAAGAACATCCTAATCCAATCACAGAACAAAAAGGAGACTTGTGTTAGCTATGGCTGTGTTTTCAAATGCACTGTCAAGTGGGGCTTACTCTGCTGCACTGAGCTTGCTAGAGGTTTGCCAGCATGTATTGTTTAGGTTAACAGAGCTGCTAGGAAGAAATCCTCCCTTTGTAATATATACTGGAATTTTATTGACTTGCTAACTAACTGAGTACCCTTGTGATCCACTGTGTAGCCATTTACTGAGGCTGCTTCTTAGTTATTTTTATCTTCAGTTCTACATTCAAAGTTAAAGCTCAGTGTGGACATGAACCACTCTGTTATAAGTGTTTCATGCTTCCCTAGACAGTACAATTTCCTATTTTGGGGAAATACACCTCTTGCTGTAGATATCCTTTTCTTTATTTAACACAAAGAACCATGCACACTAATATAGAAAAACTTAAGTGACTATCCCTTAGGACTTACACTGATTTCTCTTTTAAAAGTTTTGAATTTGTTACAATTACTATTAATTTGAGTGTGTAAGTCTGATGTACTGCTTCTGGAATCTATTGAAAGCCTGTGCAACTATGTGATAATCAGCAGAACTCTTTTACAGTAATAGGTTCATTTTGTCTTGCGGCAATATTGAAAAGAAAATCACTGTTACGTGGTACATGGTGCAGAGCTCATGCTGAACATAGTTAATGCATGTATGTAAGATAGAAGATCTTGTGTTTTAAACCCATGTGTGTTGGTTGCCTGTACCTAGGGTCTTCTGCTGAGTGCAGAAGGTGCTTGCTTCTAGGGGAAATTGCCTGGTTTGCACATGTAACAATTTCAGTGGTCTGTGAACTAGTAATCAGATTTATCATGCAGCAACTTTGTTTGTACAGTTTCAAAGCAATGGCACCAAATTCCTGTAACTATTATGCTTTCAATGTGCTTTGGAGGACTTGGTTACGTTGAATAGCGTGAATACATTATTCTTTTCACCTAAAAGGATTCACTCAGGATCAGAAACATGAGGACTGTGAAATGATTTAGAACCAAAATCTCTTATTCCCAGATTCAGAGGTTTTAGGGTTTTCTGCACCACCTGCCTATATCATGTTGAAATACCATTATGCTTTCAAGAAGCAGAAAAAGGGGCTAGCAAAGGTCATAAACGTATTTCCACATGATATAGGTAGCTGCTGCCCTTAAATCTGTAATCAAAGACATCCAATCCTGTCTGTAAGGGGTAACTTAAAAACCCAAATAGTTAAAATAGCTGATTTTAACAGCGGGAAAAGGTCTTTAACCAAAGCTGAAGGATTAATTCATGTCTTGATCATGGTAGCACTTGTAAGGGTGAGCTAACCTCTCCAGGGTGAAAGGAGGTTGCTTCCCTGAAGGTTTCTTGACTCAGCAACCCGTCCACACTTTGTGTACCCACTTTCTCAGCCTGGTGACCCACTGAATGCCGTGATGAAAACTTGGTGTTATTTGACCTTTTCATCTGATTAAAATGCTTGGTGCTGGGCTTAGCTGAGTTTGGATACCACCGTGGCATTTTGAATTCAGGATGACTATATAATATCAATTAAAATGACAGTGACAGGGCTTTTCTTGTACAACTCTTTAATACAAGCTGTAAGACACAGAGGGGCTTGGTGGTTTCTTTGTGGCTCGTTCCTTTCCTAGTCTCTGTATTTTCAAGTAAAGGGACACGGTCCCCTGCCAGTAGATGCAGGCTATTTAAATGCTCCATTGGAGAGGGATTAAAGTTTATGCAAGGTCACTGGGGATGTGATAATTATAATCACAGGTTTTTGGCTCCACAATGACAGCCATTTGTTATTTTCGCTCGAGTAATTCCTGCAGCTTGGAGCTGTTGACAAGCGTGCACTGATTTACTGGCCCCCCCAGGTCCCAAGGCAGTGTCCGCTCTGAAGTCTGACACCTCTGCCTGGCTCCTGCTGCTTTCAGTATCTTTTCTGCTGCGAGCTGCAATACCGACTGAAAATTGGAGAAAAATATTGTGTTAGTTTATAATGGGATCAGAGAGAGAGAGAGACATAGGGCTGCTGAGTTTGTTACTACTCTGCAGCTTCCCCACTCCCCTTCTGCAGCTGAGCGTTTGTTTCTGTGTTGTGAGGGGATTAATAAACTACTGAGGTGATTTACAGTGTAAGACCATTGGAGTATTTTTGCAGTGGAGAGGCCTTGAGAGCTTGGATGCAAAGATCCAGAGGAAAAAAAAATCCATTCTTTTGAGAAACGGATCTCCCTTCTGTCTGTTCTGTCTCCTCATCTCCCTTTCCCTTTCTTGTTGATTTATGTTGCCTTATTTTGTTTGTTTTTGCAATCAGAGGTAAGAGCATTTTAATATATATTAAATGGTGATAAATTGAGAATAGCTGATGGGTTAGGGCAGATATGGCATTTGTCTTTATGGGTGAGGAGATTGATAACTCATGAGTGGCGTGAAAAAATCAAGCAAAATCACTTAATAGGGAATCTATTTTTTGGAAGAGCATTTTTCTTTTGTGCAGTTCATGACTGCCATGATAGCTCTTTGTATTTGTTTATTCGGCTTATCTGTACTTTTCCCAGGCCTCCAATTTCCTTTCTCCTTTTCCTCTCTGAAACACCCTAACCTTCCCAATTTGCATTTAATACATTAAATACATGACCTTTCTCTCTCCCCTGCTGAACTTTCAGCACAAGTTGGTTCCTTGTCTACAGTACATACTTCTCTTTGCTCTTTGTGAATACCTTCCACAATCTTCTCCATCTGGTCCACCATCTGTGCTATCACTTTTGAGAACAAACCAGGTAGGTCCAGGAAACTTCCAGATGTCCCCAGAAGAAATGATGGCAGGTGAGCAACTGGGAAGCTCAGTTTAATGTCAGAGGAATATAAAGACTTTATCACTTTCATGAGCTTCCAGAAAGCCTTGTCTAAAGCTTCCAGAAAGCTGCCCTTGCTGAGGCATGGCAGTTTCCTCCAGCCCAGCACTGCTACGGTGAGCTGAAATAGGATTTGGTTTTGTTGTTTCCTTGTTACTGCTTAACTTCAGACTTGCTTCTGCCTCTTTCTCAGTGCATCTGGACCTTTATACAAGATCTCACCCACTTACCTGTCTGCATTATCAGTACTGCTCAGAGGAGCTGGCACAAAACACTCCATCCTCATCAGCCACCTCAAATTTCCCAGAGATACCTTGCTCTCACTTGTTCAGAATTACATTATAATCTGCCTTTCTTTATGTAAGATATTTCCATGAGTGCTGGGGCAAAGAAGTGATGGGCACCTATAAGGTCTGGTAGCAGACCTGGTATGGACTGATTGCAGATGTGTTATGATTCCAACATCTCAATGCTATATTCCTCTTGTCTCTGTTCCCGCTCCAAAACTGTATTCTTTTACATTCCTAGTGGTAAGTTTAAGCCAGCATTTTCACATTTCAACCCTCCCTTCCTTGCCATTTGTCACAGTTTCTTCTTTTATCTCTTCTTTCTAGTATGTCTTGGAATAAGGGCTGTCCAGGGAAGTGCCTGTCACCATCCCTGGAGGTATTTAGAAGACATGTAGAAGTGGTGCTTAGTGACATGGTTTAGTGATGGACTTGGCAGTGCTGGGTTAATTTAAGGATGATCTTAATGGTCTCTCCCAAACTAAATGATTCTATGATTCTATGAGGATGGACTAAGTATGCTCAACCCCATTTTCCATATTCTTTATTCCTTTAACCCTCTGCTTTTTGTCTGTCTAGCAGCCTCAACTGTTCCTGTTTAAGGTTAAATTGGAGTTTCCAAACTTTGGTTCATATACACTGGACTTTCTTTTTCTGGGTATGTTATCCCACTACAGACATATCATCCCAGTATTTTGTAACTTGAGTCTGCTGTCAAGGTGAAGAACATTTTATTCACCCTTGAAGTTTAATTTAACATTTCCCTCCCATCTCTAGTTTCACTCCAGAGCAATAGCAGCATTTGTACTTATTTAAATCCTGCTTCAGCAGAGATCCTTATTTGTATTATTTCCTTCTGAGCTACTGTAATTTTCCGTGTTCATCTTTGCCTACAAACCTGGTCCCATTTCACTGTGTTCTAATTGAAAGACCTTGGAAAGTTGAATAGACAAAGTTCAGGAGAAAGGAAGGTTTGCTGACTCCTTTTTCTTTTTTTAACCAGCAAAATTAAGCATGTTGCTTGGGTTCATATAGAGCGTCTTTGTCAGAGGCATCAATAGAACTCATCTGTATAGGATGTCAGATCCAGAGCTGAGTTGGAAGTCACTGGTTTTCCATGAGTCCTTTTTTGTTATAAAATAAACCCTAAACTTTTAGGAATTTAAATAAAGAATGTCCTTTTTAAAAACAGTGTTTACTACTTAAGCCAAACCGTCTTCTCCAATGGTATCTTGTGTCCATTGAGGTTAACATTGAGGAACAACAACCTGCCACTGTTGTGCAAGATATCTATATTAAGAATATTATAATGGTAACATGGATATCTATGGATTAATTTTACTGTTAAAAACACTGGTGAATTAGTATTCATGAATTAGTAGTGTTTTCAGCTGGGTAAAAAAACCCATGAAGAAGTGATTTAATAGTACCAGCATTCCTGATATTTTGAATGTCATAGTGCCTCACTGTGCTGTTCGTGGGTTGCAGTCTGAAATGCTCTCAGCAGCATTGGCCTCCTGTGCTTGCTCTGATGAAGCAGCAGAGCTGAACTCAGCAGGCACTTGCTAGTAGCTGCGCATCACCGCTGTCAAGAAAACAGATGGGTCAGAAAGGTTACAGCTCGCACGAAACCTTTCCTCTGGTGATGAGTGCTCAGAAAAGTGGGGAAGCAGGAAAGTCGTCTGAATCTTTGGGATGCTGCTGGTGTTTGTAAATGGGAGGCTGGAAAGGAGGTCTGAACCTCAACCCTCAAGGAGAAGGATAAGAGCTGAAGGCTAGGAATAGCATGGTAATAGGTGTCAGAGAACCACTGTGGTAGGTGAGAGGGGAGAATGGGACCAGGAAGTGGGAACAAATGCTTTGAAACCTGTCCAGTTCATGTGAGATTCAGCTTTCAGCTTGAGGTAGATATGGGATGATATTATGCAGGTGTCTCGTGTAAGCTGTGCAGCTTACTTTGTCATAGACATGTATTTGGTCTGTGTCAGCAAAGAAGTTACTTGTGTATTGGTGTGGACTTACCTTGAAATCTCATGATTTTGGGGCAAACCTGTGTGATTTTTGGTGCAAGGGAAGGAGAAAGCTCTGCTGCATGTACTCTTGTTGGACATACTGATAAAGCTATTTCACAAACAGCCCTAAAATTCACAATGGATTGGAAGAATGCAGCATATCCTGGGTTTACATGTTCTGCTGCATTTTGAAGAATGACATTCCACTGAATCATGCAGGAATTCAATCAACTCTTCATCATGCCAGGAAGTGGTAGAAGTGCAACTGAGAAGCCAGATTTTCTTGCCTTGTAGGTGTTTTCTTTTCTTGCTTTTAATGCATACTGTTTTTACAAGGAAAGTACTTGAATAAAGCAGATTTGTAGCAGCATCAGTATTTGCCAGCCAGGATGAATGAAAGATAACTGGTTGGAGGTGAAGTCCTCTGTAGAACCTTGAAGGGTGAATTAGATAAGTAATATGTAGATTCCATGGCTTGATATATGTTACATTAGCAAATTCTACCTGTGTACAACTGATTGGTGAGTGTACAGTGGTAACTGCTAGCCTGTCTCCCAAACACCCAACATGCGATTAATTACATGAATGCAACACACATGCGAAAGATCCCAGTTTACACCTTCAAACAGTGCTGTATTCCCATAATAGCAACCCAAAGCATAGACAAAATAAGAGTCAAGTCATTAAAGTTAAGTACTCAGCTACCCTTTAGTCATACCAGGGACCAACAGGGGCATGATTCCAGCTTTCAGTATATAAAAAGCTGTTATCAAGAGAACAGTGACTGCTTCCTTCAGTTGAACCTCATGTTCAGAAAGAATTGATTGGGAGTAATAGACTTAAATGAAGAAAATTTAAGTTATACTTTAGAAATAACTTTCTAACTATAAGGACAGGCAACAATGCAATAGATGAGTTATTAAATCCCCATATCTGTAGGTTTTTATTATTGGAAAGTGAGGAATGGTGGGATACTTGTTCCTGGACTGGAATACATAAACTAGATTATTTTTTGCATTCTTTGCCTTGTTTCACTCCTGGAATCATGATCTAAACTTAAAAATGCAATTCGATTCTTTCTTTATTTCTTAATCTTCCACACATAAAATACTCTGCTTTTTATTCCTGGTTTTTCCCCATTCTTAAGCTTTACACAAGTTCTTTTCCTTTCTCCACTATTTTTGTAGGGTCTGTTTCTGGGAAAATGATGTTTGGTCCTATTCTGCTTTATTCCCCAGTGCAGCTGTGCTGGTGAAGTAAGTCTGCTGCGAACTCCTTAGTCCTGAGTGATACAGTGTAGATGAACTGTGCTATATAAATGTAAATTTCAATTCGTTCCCTTCATTCATTCAACAAGCTATCAACACAACCTTGTCATTTCAATTTTTCACACTTTTTTGTGGGAGTCCTCTGTCTCAGTGAAGCCTCATTTCCTCAGCCCAGTGCCAAAGGTTATGAGGCTGTATTAGAATATAAAGGGTTTGTTTTTAAAGTGGTCAGACATAATGAGAAAGAGGAAGCCTGTTGTAACCTCAGCCAAGTTTTCTCTCTGCTTCATTAACCAGATCCCAGCCAAACAGGTAATGCTGCCATCTCCAGCACTGCCCATGGTGGGACCAGTATGTGTCCTGTTAGCAGTATTTGTCAGACTTTGAATTGGCATGCTTTAACAGTGTTGAATAGAAACACTGAAATAATATTTATGAAGGAAATATTCAGAATACTCAAGGTGTGTGTGGGAAATACAGAAAATTATCTTTCAAACTTCCCCCCTTACTGCCAGAGAGAAAAGATCCTTTTTCTTTTGCTGTATTGCCTAGGACTTCTCCTACAGGTTGTTTGAATACGGATTTTGCAGGTGACGGTGTCCTTCTGTGTGCTCACACAGCCTCTTGCTTAGAGGTATGAGTTCTTACATGGTTAGTGACTTCCCAAATAGTTAATGACAATACATTCACTAAGAACAAGATAAAAATGGTCCTTCGGCCCACGATATTCTGACCATTTCATGTTTTTACTTATTCATCCAAGTGCAAAAGAGTGATGCTCCCTTTGGCGCTTAAAAATGTCATTGTCACTGATACAACTGCTCCCTGACTGGCCAATATTAAACTACTTTACAAAGGTTTTTTGAGGTTCTTTTTGCCACATCTGGCCTGTTTACACCTTGTTTCTTGATATCCTTCCAAACACTTCAAGCCATCCCTTTAATGTGGTACTGGTTTCACATCAAATTCAGTTTATCCATTTGTCCTTACAAAGGACAATATTAATATCATAGTATATCATAATGTACATGTGCAGTGGTCCATTTGTAGTCCCTTGTGAAAGCTGCACATTTTTATCCAAGATGCGCATGCTATTACTCCAAGAATCCACAGGGAGAGTCCGAATGTGGAGTTAAAAATGCTTGATTTTGATCTGCTTTAGCTCAATGCCTTCTTTTTAGAATAGAATCTGTGTGCCATCTCTTAGAGGCACTTGTCCAACATCAGATTCTTGAGCCTTACAGAGTAGCAAACCATCTTCTTATTTATCTTAATCTCTCAAGCAATCTCCCTTACTGTCTTTTTCTCTGCCTCCGGTATTAATTTTTTCTTTACACTCTCTTAGCTTCCTTCTGCAATTTTTCTAGTCCTCCTCTCTACCTAATGTTTTATAGCTTGCATATGCCTTTTTCTTAACCTTAATTACTTTTTGCACTTCCTACTCCTAGTGTATTTATTGCTTGATAGCACACATAAGCCTTGGCATATATTCATTTATCTTTGGATGTTTCTCATTTGCCTTTGGTTCATTTGGTAGTGTTTCTGTATCTCAGCCAGAAGTCTGTGGGCTCATGATTCACCCCAATGTTAGGGGTGCTTCCCAGGGGTTCACGCTGCGGCTGATTTACAACGCTTTTGGATACCACACTGATGTTTTCAAGCGGTACTTTCCAAAAACTTCCTCTTTACAGCCCTGCTGCTTGCCAAGGTACCCAGGCAGATGAAAGTTAAGGACCCTACTGCGTGTTATGGAAAGAGTAAGAAAACTCTGTGTCTTGGTTAACACTTTGAAAAAGAAATGTTTCAGAGAGCACTACTGTACATGTGAGTTATTGTTAGCTTGTGTGTTTGGCTGCTTTTCATTACTAGAGCCCTATGGGATTTAATCAGGACAATTAAACAGTTTGACAGTTGTTTGTTTTGTGGGAGTGTGGCAAAGAAATCTGTATTTTATTGAACCCTATTCAGTAACCCTTTTTAAAAGGCACCAACCTAAAGGGAAGAGCTTCATATGCTAAACTGTAAGGCCAGTTCCTCCTCCTTGTGTTTATTAAAAATAAATTTCAATGATTTAAATAACAGTGTAGATAATAGGTTTATATTTGCTAATACAACATATTGATGCTCTGCCTTCTTAAAGCAACTTTAAACATATAACTCTCCATTAAAATTTTCAGAGTTATCTGAGATTGGAACTAACCTCAGTGCTTTTACATCAGTGAAGTCAGAACCAAAAGCACTTTTACTTCACACCAGATTGTAGTAATAAACAAGATGGAGAAGCTGAACCCATCTCATTCTCTGTCATTCATAGGTGTCTCTGAGCTACCAAAGCATTACCTTTTTTTTCCTCCTACACCAACAAGTAATATTGCTAAGTTCTCTGCTCTAATAATGTGTTTGGTTTAAAATCATGTTTGGTTTATTTCAAAATATATATTACCATATTTTGACTTCTTTTCTGAAGAATTCATCTTTGTGCAATTCATTGTCACATTTGTACGCTATGCTCTGCCTCTGGTTGGAAAGGGTGTTATTGGAGAAAGGGTGCATTAAAGAAAATTGCACCATAAAATAGCCATCCGTATCCTGGTCAGATCCATGTCTGACAAAATGGTATGTGATGTTCATGGCAGGTGGATGTTAACTAAGATTTGCTACGCAGTTTTGGGTATGTCTGCTCTAGATTTTATACTGACTTCTATGGGAGAAGAAACGTGGATTCAAAGTAGCAAAATTAGCACATAGAGAAGGTCAATTGCTGCTCCTTGTTCTGCTGCTGCTGTTCACTATCCCTGAAGAAAACCAGAGCAAATCAAATGACTATATTTTTAATGACGTTTTCTCCTAGTAAATGACACCCACACTGTCTCTGACGATGTTGGCCATCAATTTAGTGGAAGATAACCCAGGGAAACAAAAATAAAAACTGAGCTGGAATTCTACGGCTGATTTATAAATTGTCTGCTAAAGGCAATTTGCTCTCTTTGTCTGCTGCATTTACCCAATTGCTGCTGAAACTAATTGCTCTTTTCTGGGCATTCTGTAAGGAAAAAGGATACCCACCACAAAACAAAATAAACAAAATATGTGCCAACATGGAACAGTACATTGTAGTCAAAGCTCCCCACTAACTATTGACTTCTTATCAGAGAATCGTGTCGAACACACAAATGTAATTGCAAATGACAAGATGAACGCTGGCTATGACAAGCACAAGGTGGAACATTTTCAAGCACATATAGAGCTCCAGCAGTGTCAAGGTCTTTTTCAGGTCAGATCCCTAGCAGCTGATCTAGTTCTGCACTGAGGGTGATTCAAAGGTTAAGTCTTATTCCAAAGGGCTGTTCTGGTCAGACACATAATTGGAATAACAAAGTCAATATATGTTGCTGGTTGTGGGACACAATCTTCGTTTGATCTCTCACACGGCAGATTAATTAAGTGTTATCAATTAATGGCCTGGTAAAAGTGAACACCCTGTTAGTCAGTTTTCCAAGTAGTGTCAAGCATATGCAAGCCTTGGAGGGGAAGAGAGGGTGGGGGGAAACACCTCTGAGCAGCACAATTGCTTTCCAAGGGCTGGAGAACAAAAATAACAAGAATATGGATGGTGAAAAGTAGCAACTAAATAATAACAAGTGGTTTTCATTTGTTCTGTTTTATATTGACTGAGCTTTTGTTGAAAATCAGTTGATCAGGCTCTTACCAAATCCCTTAGTGAGAAATATTACTCTTGTTACTGTACACCAGTATATATAAAATTGCAGCAGGACACTGTGTAGGACTGGGTGATGTGGTGTGTTTGAGCTCCAAGGGACACATACCAGGAGGAACAGTATGATGTCCTTCCTTACCTCTGCTGTGACTGCTCAGGTGAGCAAGTGCTGATCATATGAGTCATTGACGGTGCCAATTAATAGTTGTGCAGCATTAAGGATGCCCACCAGAGAGAAATCTAAGTTCAGTGGAAAGAATAGTTCAGATATTCTTTGTGTGCTGTGTGGTTGTTGTTTTTCTTTAAGCTATCTAAAAAAAATTTGTGCTCCTAAGATTTTAGGGCTTGATTTACAAAAATGGAATTAAGTATCTTAAAAGGCATGAAGGCACCTAATACCGAACTGCATTTGTTGGAAAGATGTTTTGGGCATAAAGCAATAAATGGCTTCCTTCTGCCCACCCAGCAACAAATAATAAAGCTGAAAACCAGCAGTCTTTTCTGCTCTTTCTTATCAAGAGTCTGTATAATTTTGCAAGTGCACCACCAGCCACTGTTTCAAGAGCTTGCTTAAAGGATGCAAACAGGCATTCAGATCGCTTTCAGAAACAAACTGAAGAGATACATTATTTAGAGAGAGTCTGTCTAAAAGTATTTATTAACTGTAAGCGATTGCTTTCTCTATATATTTTCCTGATAGTAGTAATACCTTTCAGCAGTTTGATTTCTTTCAGTCTATGCAACAAAAAAATGATGGAGTTTGTCTCCATGTACTTAGAGTACTGGTGCTGTTATAGATATGCGAATGGCTGCATAGATAGATAGGCTTGGCTTATAATGAAGCTCTTTCTTTTGCAAGGTAAACCACAGATACCATTTTGTTTCAAGGTGTCACATGTACCACGCTGATGTTCCAGTTACAGGGAACCTACATTTAAAGCAAAAGTATTTTTTTTTTTGTGGAAAAATAGATTCCAGCTCAGACCAGAAGGAACCAACTTGTCTGTGGTGTTTATTTCTTAGTTGCCAGTAGATAGGATGTTTTCCCATCAAGGCATCTATGTGATGACAGGATTAGCAGGCAGACTGTAGGCCATGGCACGTAGCCTGTGTAGCCTACACAACTTGTGGGGTTTGTGTTGCTTTTCAGTAATTATGTTTGTTGGTTTTTTGTTACATTTTGGGTTGGGTTTTTTGTTGTTTGGTTTTTGTTTGTTTTTTTTTTTTTTTTTTT
>NDXB01005673.1:72732-120734 GCA_002631895.1 Agapornis roseicollis | reverse complement strand
TATTTTTCCCCCCCCCCCCCCCCCCATGCTTCACTTCATAGTTTCTAGTGATCTATGTTTTAGATCATGGATGCTTAACATGTTTTGTAGGATCTGGTTAGCCAGATGCTGAGTGGGTTCTGTGGGGCCTTTACTGCAGACTCCAAAGAGAACAAGAAAAGTTTGACCTCTCATGCAAGAAGATTTTGGGCCGAATTATCCCTCATGTTTGAATCCGAGAGATATCTTTTTCCCTTTTCTCCTCTCCCAAATATTTCCTCTTGTTCTTACTGTTATTTGCTCAGACGTTAGCTTGTAAGCCAATATACCCATGGAGAGGCATGGGAACAGTCCTGGTACACAAAGAGCAGAGACCCATTGACCAGTGGCAGGCCAGGCACTGTTATCCATACTCTTCTATTGGCAAAGAACATCTGAGTCTATCAAGCCAGTGCAGTTAGCATGTGCTAAGTTATGAGAGTTAATGGTCTGGGTTTTCTCATGGCCTGAAGCGGTACGTGTCCTACCACCACATACTTACTGTTATAAGTGATTGATGGCCAAGCAATGGTAGGAGAATGGTTTCATCACAACTTTTCAGTGTTAAGACAATTTAGCTCTTGCTAAACTGCTTAGCTTTCCAAAGTCTCTATAACCATTTTGGTCATTGAGTAATGTGTGTGTTTCACCATAATTTTAATGATATTTCTTGATAGGGCACTTTGTAATAAAATCACTTCTAAAAATGCATTTGCAGGTTGCAGCCATATTTTTTAAGAATTATCTTTCTTGACTTTGTCTCCATGATTAAGCATCTGAATTTATTTCATATATTTTGTTTTATTCAGCTTAACATGAGCAGCAGTTCTCAAACCTCTCACTTTTTAAAAACATTTTGACATGTGATTAACTGAAGTTATCTGGTGAATTTCAGAACAAATATATGTCTGTGCCATCCTATAATACTATGTGTAATAGCTGTGGTTGTCTGTATTTTTCCACATTGATAAAATGAAGAATGCAGAATTTCTGCAGTCTCCATTTGTTATTTGGGACAAAAGGAATAATACCTGTTCTGTAGCATTTGCTACTTGCCCTGTGCTGCTTACAGCTTACCCCTTTCCTCTGTTGTTTTCTGTTTCATTGGCCATATCCAGAGAGAGAATCTGTCAGTACCCAGATAGTGCTGTCACTTCTGCAAATATGTTTCCTACTGAGATTTCAGTATCGATAGAGAGTATGGCTGGAGCATCAGTGCAAACTTGCCTGCCACACTGCTGTCTGGTTCTACAGGGAGGAGTGGAAATCAGCTAGAGAGGAGGTGGGTAGAAGTCTCCTGCTTGTTTTATAAAATGAGGTACATTGTAGATGGATACAGTGCAAAGCCAGGCTGGCAAGCTGAGGTGAGAAAACACTGAAGGTCAACTGGGCACCTCATTAGTAAGTGAAGTCTTGAAGACACTGAAATTTGTTACTGCTTAGCACTGGAAAAGGCTTTGCAGTCACTCAGCAAAATCATTGGGCAGCAGTACCAAAATCTGCTCTTGGGATGTCTTACATGTCTGCAGTTTCTGGTACCATGGTGGTTTTTTGCTAAGGACTTTTACATATTAGGATAAGAAACTTTTCAACAAGCTTTTCTCAACAGCCTTATCTAAGATCCTGAGCTCCAGCTGGAAAAATGTTCCACTGCCATATTTTCTGTACAGTTTGAGTGATGTTTACTGAAGCATAGGAAATAGTTGGTGCCTTTGACTGAAGACTTTGACCCTCGCTACGAGCAACTGCTGAGTACAGAGTATGTCATTTCCACTCCTCCAGCCAGTTCATGGGTAAGGATGCTCTCACTGATGTGCTCTTTTGAAAGTGCTCCTTTGAAAATGGTACTGAACCTACAATAAAAGAAAGCTTTTTCAGTGGCATGAGACAGAAGCACTGTTGTCCACTGCAAAGAATATCACAAAAGGAAGATTTATATATTGCTTACGCAGGGGATCTAGAACACCTGTAGGATTCTCACTGTATGGAACACCTTCCTTGTTTTCTATCCTGCCACATCAGTCTTCCCTGTGGAAGTTTTTAAGAAAGTGAAACTCAGTCTTCTCATTTTTGCCTGAAGCAGATGGATTGGCAATGTGAGCAACAGAGAAGTTCATCTCTATACCAACAGCAAAAAGACCTACCCCATCAGAGCAATGCAAACCCTCTGAGTTATATCCGTAGTATGAAAAGATGGACAAAAAGGAGAGATAAGGTCTTTCAAAGTGAAGGAGCATCTCATATTTTCTGTTTATCTGAAACTTTTTTGTTCATTTCAGCAGGGTCAGATCTCGCTGCCAAATTAGCAATGGGCAGGTTTAATTCATTTCCTACCAAGAAACCTGATTTGTTTTTTTTGACAGGACCTTAATTCCTTTCAAAAGAAAACTTTAAACACAGCCAGGCACACGTTCTGAAAGTAAAAGGTGAATATTTTATGTTTTAAGATTTCCAGTAACTAAAGAAATGTGTAACTATACTCTGACAAAACCTTCCTTGATTCAAAGAAGTTCTTTCTACCACCTGCAGGTATTTATCTTAGTGTGGTGATAGCTGACTGCTTGTCTGTGTATGTACAGTTGCACAGAAGGGGACAGGTTGCAGAAAGGCATCTCTCCCCCTAGCAAATTGGCATATTTATGTTGCAAAAACAAAATCTACCATTCCAACAGAAAGCCAACCTGAGATCTCATGTTCCTACTTACTCTTAGAAGCACCCTTTCTTCTATGGGTTTTACTGATGTCATTGGTCTTATTGCAGTAAGGTATTTCATCCAAGAAAGCCTTAGGAGAGGCTTGGTGAATCTGGAAGAGAGAATCTGGGCCCTCTGTTAACCACTCCTTGCAGTGTTTTGGTAGAATGAGGAGACTGTATGACTATTGCAAGCTGAAAATCTGCAGTGCTGATTTTACCCCATTGTATAAAATTGGCTGTACCCACTTACCTAAGACCCAGGTAAGGGACACACAAATATCACATCACTCAAAAGCACTGCAGAAATACACCATTTCTGAACTCCGAATATAGTAGTACCACTCAAATGGACCTGCTTCATTCTGAACTTCTTCCAGAATTAGTATGTGTATGAACCTCTTGTTGCCTCAGAAAAAGCCACTTTACATCATATTACAATGATGTCCCTTGTCTTCAATTTAATGTCCAGAACATTTGGATAATATGTGGAAACTAAAATGCGACACCTTTTCAGTTTTACATGTCACAAAAGTTCATTTAGGGCCAAATCTACCAAACAGACTTTTGTGATCTTATAACTGTGTCCATCAATGTGAGGTATGCAGACCAGGCAGACCTCACCAAGCCAATGGAAACCATTACACTCAGAAAAACTGAATTTAAGCTTAACAGTTATTAATGGGAATGAGATTACTGTACTATTAATAAGCAAAATCTCTCTGGTGTTCTTAAAAATACATTGGAACTGCAGAACTGCAGTGTTGGTGAAGCACCCTAACTGTAGGCAGAACCTGAAGTTATTTTCCAAGTTGGTTTGCTTAAACTATTGCAAATGCCTTTGTGCAAACTGTTACATAAATATAAACCTTGCATATATTGCTTCACCTTAAATTGATTTCTTTCTGAATTAAGCCAAATTGAAATAAGCCAGGTTCAAATTGATTTAAGATTGTCCATGTGGATTTGCAGTAGTGTGACTAAATTGATTTAAGAACTTTCCTCTAGTCAAACAAATGCAACTTTTATTACAGTGGGTTCTAAGTATCTTGAGATCTGGGGCTAAAATTCATGCTTTTCTTGTGTAGGCAAAGAATCCCAATTGGTTATATATGCTAGTAAAGGAAAGAATTTGCCCTCCAATGGTCTGAAGTCTTAAATAGATACAAAATATGATTATCAATGTTCTTGTGACACATCCACATTCTGATTGATAGAGAAATACAATATTGTATAAATAACCAGAAAAAAAAAGAGAGAGAAAATTAATCTGAGGGCTTTAAGTGTTTCACCTTTTAATTAATGATCAAGTGACAATGACCAAACATAACAAAGAGGTTGCATAACTTCAAAGTAAATGTAGCTATTGGTCAGACTCAAGTTACAAACTACCTCTTTAATTACTTATTCTGAATACACACAGGTCATTTAGGTTTCTTTTACTTTGTTGTGCTGGAAGGGGAGATGCACCCTTTTTAATTGTGTCCCATTGATTTTTGTATTTTTTATTTCTTTTAGCTTTTGTGAAATAAGCCTTGTTTGGCACAATGAAACTTTTGTTTTCTTCAGCTGTTCTATATTGCCTCTCTTAAAAAATTCACCATTTACTCCTCTGCACTGAGCAAAAATCTTTCCTTAAAAATGAGGAAAGCACAATGCCCTCTATTTCTGAAATCATTAGAATTGACTTTTAGACAATCAATGTGTTAAATGATGTAATTATCCAATGGTCCTTTCCCCATTTAAACCAGTTTGAAAGTTAAAGGTTTGTTTTAGATCAATTCCAACCACTTTGTGTGCAAATTACACAACTGCCTTTTCCTTAACTTATCTCACAAATCCAATTCAACAGTGGCATGTCCATGTAAAATGGTTCTCTGATAATGAGTAATTGTGGGTGGGAATATGATTTTGTCTAAACATGGGGAAAAGCCCTGACTCCTGAATACAGTATTTTTAAGCCAGAACCAGGGGTGGCTGAGGTTATGATAGCAATGATCCCATTGATGTAGGATGTTCAAGTTCTGTTTTGTAGGTGTAGGACTTAAAGCTTCTTGGGAATAGTCTCAGTCTCCAGAGCAGACTTTTTAGTGTAAACCCAGCACCTGCAGTTTATACCAGCCTATGATGAGGGAAATGTCACCTGCAGAGTCAGTAACCTCCTTGACAGAAGCTCACTGCTCTTGTCGGAAAGTTGCTTGGAACATGACACAGCTGCCCCCAGGTATTAGTGCTATTTCAGGCACGCTCAGGAAAGCCACAAGTGGCTGCCAGCTATGGTGCCAGTCCCCTAAGACACCTTCTGCCATGCAGAGCAGCACCTGGAGGGCATGTAGGGCTTATGAAATAACACTTGATGCCTGTGGTTTAGCTACAGAAAGCGAACCCCTGCTGCTGAGGGCTCCGTCTGTTCTGCTGCAGCATCTCAGGCATGAGATGCTAGGCTGCTGCTAACAAATGAATGCAGGAACGTGTGATATGAGCCGTCCAAATTACCCTCTGGTACCAAAAGAGTTCATAAGAAATGTGTCTAGGCCAGCTGCCACCCATTCCATCCCTTAAGTCATACCTGAACACTGTGTCGAAGTCAGCAGGATTTCCCTGGCATAGCTCTCTGGGGAATGATACTGAAGTGAACTCTGGCAGGCTTCACTAGCAGGTCTTTTCTTACCCAGTTCCCCATCACCAGGCCCTTTTTCTTGTTGCAATGTAAGTTCTTAGTGCAAAACTTGCCCTGGCTTGAGGAGGTACCAGTCTAGTCTAGGCTGCTACTGTGCAAGTGATAATAGGTTTGTTTCATGGTGAGTTTACATGTACATGTATGAGGGGTTTTTAGTGCAGGTGCAGTCCTTGGTCTGAAGAGGGAATATGTCTTCCATCTTAATTAATACCTAAGACAATGCAGGTATTGGTGTGGCTCAGTTTGGTTTAGATGATGGGAAGCCATCAGCTGATTACACATTAAGAACTAGGTGTAAATGAGGAAAAAAATACTTAGAGTTAAAAATATATGGTGCCTATTTTTATTTATTTAGATTTAAAACACACATTGATAATTATCTGGCATATACCTATTGAACAAGGGGAATATCATTCACATTGTGTTAGATGCATAGTCAAGCATGCATATAGAGGTAAATAATGTGGAAACAAAGGTTTTCATAGCTTCATTAGCATAGACTAACAAAGGCTCAGGCCTGCAGAATGCTCTACCCACCTGGCATCACAGGGTTGTGTATAAAATTGGACCCCTACCTACCAGGTGCACCTTATAGACCTGTGTCTGAGGTCTTTGTTGTGTATTGAAAACATACATCCTTTTGTAAGTTATCTAAAGTGATGAGAATCTCAACTTTTGTGCTTCTTTCTTGGCTTTATGTGTACGCTTGCTACATATTCCTAAAATTGCAATAATATCTTGCCCCACTTTAATAGATATATTAATTATATTTCTCCCCCTTAATGGGCTGCTCACTTTATGGTTTGGGGACACAAAAGTAAATTTTAAAATCAATTATACAATTACATATGTAGCAATAACAGAGCACAGAGCTAATCGTCTTTGGGTCAGGACTATAACCTTCTCATAATGCAGGTTTCATTAGGGTAAGGTCTATTATTGCAGAGAATTACAGAAATAATGGGAGGGGGTGTATTCAGCAAGAAATAACAAATGAGGGTCTTTCCTAGATAAGAGAAGCTGTTTGCTGGCTGCAGTGTGATAGCAGGCCCTTATAGTGTATGTAAATTGATAGGGTCAACTTGCTTTGGTGTATGTGATGCACAGTGTACAAGAATTAATTTCCGTATCATTCTGGAGAATGGCAGGAGGAGGGCTTCCAATTATCACTCATCATTGGATACAGCCGAGCTGAACTACAGGACTAAGTGTATGAAAAAGGCTGCAAGGAGATGTGAAATGGGCTAAACACTCACAGTAGAGCACACTTGAGCCATTATGTGCTTAATGTTTTACATTTACATTTATTTACATTTTATCTATAGGGTTTGAAGGAGAACCAATAGTTGCCTTGGCCCATTGTCTTATGTGTGCCTTTGAAGAATACTACTTTCAAATATGATTTATAAAAACAATCTGCACATCACTTGGGTATATTCACCATTCTTGTGAATATATGTGAACTTGGTTTTAAAACAGTTGGTAAGGTAAGCTTTACGCTGTCTTTGTTTTACAGTGGCAGGGTGATCTTTATGCCAGATAAAGGATGTGCTTTTCAAGAGCACTTAAACATCATACCCTCCAATATTTTAGCTCTAAATATAGGAGGTTGATGTTCATATATCTTTGAGGTTCTGGAAGAACAAAGTTAATTCAGAGTTAATGATCTTGCATACCATAGGTAGCCAGATAAATATACTCTCAGTAGCTTGCCCAACTCCAGACCTGCTACTCAAGTTCTTGTAACCCTTGGAGTATGCAGTTTCCTTTCAAAGCGAATTAGTACCTTCTTCTGGTGAATGTAGCTCTGATGTGAATGGGGATGAGAAGGCAAAGCAATGATTCCATTGCAGGGGCCAGGTGGTGAAGATGTGATCCACCCTGCTTAGCTTATGCCATCCCTCAGCTCCTTATGGTATCTGTGTGGGGTTGAGTTGCCATGCTTTTGTGTGGGGGATGTTGTAGGATGAGGACTACTTAGGCCTACAAACGGCATTGAATCTGTGACTGTGCATTTCAGAAGCCTCTTAACATGGATTACAGCTTGCTGTAAAGATATCAAGACTATAAGCCAGGATAAATTTAATCATAATTTGATAGGGCTTCCCATTAAATCCCTTGTCTCGCCTTTCTTCTTTGTCCTGATGGAATGAGCTCTGCTTAGCAATTACCTGTAGTGTTTGTAAATAACTCCTCTGATCAGCATGTGTGGCAAAAATCTGATTTCCTACTTAGAAGTAGTTTAAAAAGAAGTCTCTGTGATTCCTAGGCAACACTGGGAGTAGAACACTAACGTGATGGATTGAAAAATATGTTTGTGGGAGTAGATTCACTGTTACCTATAGGGATGCTGGGGAGGGCCTTTTCATTAGGGACTGCAGTGACAGGACAAGGGGTAACGGGTTCAAACTTAAACAGGGGAGGTTTAGATTGGATATAAGGAAGAAATTCTTTCCTGTGAGGGTGGTGAGGCACTGGAATGGGTTGCCCAAGCATGTTTTGAGTGCCCCATCCCTGGCAGTGTTTAAGGCCAGGTTGGATGAAGCCTTGGGTGGCATGGTTTAGTGTGAGGTGTCCCTGCTTATGTCAGGGGTGTTGGAACTTAAGGTCATTTCCAACCCTAACTATTCTATGATTCTATAATTCATTGAAACTGTTTTCACCTCTAAGTTGTTAATTAATGAAAATAAAAGATCCTACAATGAAGATTTTTTGACATTTCTGGCAAACATCCCCTCCTCATATGATCAAACTCAGCATTTGACTCTTGGCTGCCACTCTTCCAGTACACCTTCAGGGCCAGTGTGGGCAGCAGAGGCAGGTGAGTCGGCAGCTCACCCCTCCACATAGCTGGACCTGTGATTTCTTGGAAAGTGTCCCTGAAAAATAAATGAGAAAACAAGATTATTGTCAGTGAGGTTAATTTTGCTCCTGAGATCTGTGACTCGAATGGGAAAATCCAAAGTCATCTCCAAACAGGACAAAGTCTTAGAGATCTATTTTCTCTTGCAGCTACATGAGTCTTGGGTTTCCTCCTGTGGTTGTTGACAGCCTGATTTTGTCTTACTGACTGCATCTCCTTAGGGTTGGGATTGGAGATGAATACTATTTTGGGTAGACTCTTTGGGCAGAATTTCTGGTACAATGACAGCACCTTGTTGCTCACATCCTGCATATCGTGGGCAGCATCTGGCAATACAATGTTGAAAACAAAACTGCTTCTATTTTCTCTCCACCCATTTGGTGGAGAGACATGAAGCGTCAATAAAAAAGATTGAAGACTGTAATAACATAGAACTATATGTTGAATACATATTTTCACCTGCAACCAAGCATGAGAAGCTCCTATACTAACTTTTGAACATGGCCTTATTGGAAAGTAGTCCTGATTTTACAGGTTGCCAGGCAGTGTCAGAAGCAAAACTCATCTGTTTATTAGCCTCCATGGCACCAAAATGTGTAACAAGAATGACAGGATCTTATACAAATTTTACATTCTTTTTTGTTCTCAATGTCTATGACAGGTATTTATTGCATTTAGGATAAGATAGTGACAATGCTTATACCTATATATTCTATAATTTATAGAATGGTTTGGGTTGGAAGTGATCTCAAGGATCATCTATTTCCACCCCCATGCCACTGGCAGGGACACCTTCCGCTAGACTAGGTTACTCAAACACCAGTCCAACCTGGCCTTGAACACTGCCAAATTTGTGTCAGCCACAGCTTCTCTGGACAACCTTTTCTGGTGTCTTGCTAACTTCATAACGAAAAGCTTCTTTCTAATATCTAATATAAATCTCCTCTTTTTCAGTTTAAGCCCGTTTGCCCTTGCCATTTCCCTACATGCCCTTGTAAAAAGTCCCTCTCCAGGTTTCTTGTAGGGCCCTGTTTGTGTACTGGAAGGCTTCTAGAAGAGAAAATTTTCCCTTTTTCAAACAGTGAAAACTTACTGGACTGCTACAATTTCTTAAATATACATATAGTAGCTTGGCAACTACCAATACCCCCAGGACCTGCAGGTGCATCTTGTCGGGTCCCATAGACTTGTGCACCTTCAGGTTCCTTAGATGATCTTGAGCCTCATCTTCTACAGTGCGTGGTTCTTCGTTCTCCCAGTCTCTGCCTTTGTCTCTGTAGCTTGGGCAGTGTGGCTGGAGCACTTGCCACTGAAGACCTTTGAGCTTAATAGCCTTGACTATTCCCCTATGAAATTGCCTAATTTACTATTATGTGTGAAACATGATCTGGTAGGATGGTAGAAAAAGGTTTGGATTCTGTGGAAAAAAAAAACACATTGTAAAAGACTTATTTCCTAGAATATACACACAAAAGGCCAGCTTGTCAGATGAAGTGTTTCCTGTGAACTTCTTCTGAACGTGGTCCTTTTAGATGGTGGCTTCAGTAACAGAGGACAGGGCACTTGTCTGATGGTGCAAACTTCAATACAGATGTATTTATTGCAGGACACAGCTGCCAAGGTGAGTCACATGTATGAATTGAGACACCTTGGGTGATTTATATTTGGCTGCCTTGGACTTTTATTCACAGTGATGGCGAAAGACATATCCTCTTTGCATCACAATCCATCTGCTAAATGTCAAGTGTCTCATTTGATATCTGGTGTGTTACAGCACCTTGGTGAAATAGTTGAAAGGATGCTCTTTATCAAGCAAAATAAGGTATTCTCCCAAACTTGGAAATAGCTGAAGTTTTAAAGATGAAATGTGAGTAAATAAACATGTGAAAACCAGAACAGCTTAAGCACTTAGAAATGTTAAGTTCAGCAAATAAAATTACCTTTATACATGGAGCTTTATGCATCAACATCTGTATATGACATTACCTATATTCATAGCATAGTTGTAATATGTATAATTCAGTTTTTTCTCACCAATATATGCATGTATTTTACACAACTATGGGTTTTTTGCAGCAGATAAAAAAGGTGGCTCTGTCATGACAAATTTCTCGCTGAAGTCCAAATTTTTCAAGTTTTAAAGCGATCAATATTTAAATATATACTTAATTTTTAATGCATTCTGCTGCTTCTTGACTTCAGTAAAATTATTTGCATGCTTAAAATTAAAAATGTACTTAGGATTCTGGTTGAATTTGGATATAAGTTGTTAATTTTCAAATGGATCATTTTTAATTTTCAGTATGAGGCCATAACAGCAGGTTTTTTTCTCATCAAATATGATACATTAAATGAAATTTAATGATGTGGTGCAGAGCAGCACTCTTCAGAGTTTTTCCATAAAGCAAAATTTAAGAACACCTGACATTTGCAGGTCTTTTAAACTGATAACTATCTGAAAATGATTTACTGAATCCACCATAGCTATAAATGCAGCAAAAGTAGCTAGATACACTGGTTTAGAAAGCTTAATATAACTTAATCCTAGCATCTTTTTATAACATCCTAAAATACTTTGCAACATGGAGTCAAGGTTTTCTTTTCTTAAAACCCTATTAGGAAGAAAGTTAATTTCACTTGAAAGTTGGAGGCCTTACCTACCCAGCTGCATTACCAGTCCTCTGACAGCCCTATTCAGCTGGGCCCTGCTGATGTGTTGTAGAGATTTGAAAGTAAAGAATTGCAAGAAGTGCAATTTAATCCCAAAGTCATTACCTAAATGCTGAGATAGGATGGGGATTACCACCAATGTAAATGAGATATGAGACAGCCAATGGATTAGGGGACCCTTTCTTTAGGATGACTTCAGCAAATAGGCTAAGATAAGGAAATCTTTGTAATTACATGGAGCTACACTGGTCAATTCTGACTTTTAAATACCGAGGCGCTGGAGAAAGGGTAAAAAAACCCTCTACATATGTTATTCTCTGCAATATTAAGTAATTCCTTTCTAATTCTACACAATCAATAGAAGAACATCATGCCAAATGAAAAGATGAGGGCTGCCTACATGTCCTTTTGTGACTGGTATCATTCCATCATTTTTGGTAATATCATTTCCAAATTAAATTTTATGGTCCATTACATACTAGCTCAAACACTTTTCTAATGGAATCTTAAATGGAACTGACTTGCTTTGCGTGGGGTTTGTCTCTCGGTTAAGATGTTATTTAGTTCTAATTATCAGATAATGAACTCAGGAAATTTAATTTTTAATATTTATATGTCAAAAGTCCATTGTACTTTGGTTAAAGGCTTTGAATTAAAAATTAACATGGACAGAATACTAATTAAATATTTTCCCTATCTATAAGAGTGAGAAATGAGTTACACAGTTCCCAGATTAGCTTGTTACACTGCAACTGTTTACTTAAAAACTTAATTTAGTCTTCAGAAATAAATCACAAATAAGGAGATCTAGGAAAATGAACCTAAGAATCTTTATGTATACGAGCTTAAAGTGCATATCTTTATATGCATTGTCTCAGCTTCCTATCTATAAGGTGTATTTCAGACGCATATGCATATTATTGCATATGCAAATGCATGCGCATATATGCTGTTTCCAAAACATAGTGGTTTTTATGGGTGTTCTTTCCATTTACACTTTCTCTTTGCTGACATACATTTTCTTCTTAACAAAGAATGCAAACTGAATTTTTTAATTATTCTTTCATATTTCAGAGCAAGCTATCTCAGGAAAATAGTTACAGAAATGAGAAAAGGATGTCTATTTGGACTTAAATGTTTCAACAGGTGCCTGTCCACTTGTAGGTCCTTCGTTTGCTTCCCCAGTCTTTCTATTGTTACTGGGTTGTGCTAGAACTGGGGGAAACTGGGTTCAATTCTTTCCCCTGCTACTGTCTGCTTGGGTGATGTTCTGGGGTACTTATGGGGGAATCTCTTCTTTGCCCAGCCTGTAGCTCTGCCTGTGATTGCTCTGACCCAGCTGGAGGACCTTGCACTTGGCATGGTTGAACTTCATGAGGTTGGCATCAGCCCACCTCACAAGTGTATCAAGGCCCCTCTGGATGGCATTCCTTCCCTCCAGCGTATCCACCGAACCACACAGCTTGGTGTCATCGGCAAACTTGCTGAGGGCGCACTCAATCCCACTGTCCATGGCAGCAACAAAGATGTTGAACAAGACCGGTCCCAACACCCATCCCTGAGGGACACCACTCGTCACTGGCCTCCAGCCGAACACTGAGCCGTTGACCACAACTCTTTGCGTGCGGCCATCCAGCCAGTTCTGTATCCACCAAGCGCCCTACCTAACAAATTGATGTCTCTCCAATTCAGAAATAAGGATGTTGTGTGGGACAGTGCCGAACGCTTTGCACAAGTCCAGGTAGATGACATCAACTGCTCTACCCCTGTCCATCAGTTCCGTAGCCCCATCATAGAAGGCCACCAAATTGGTCAGGCAGGTTTTCCCCCTGTTGAAGCCATGCTGGCTGTCACCAAGCACCTCGTTGTTTTTCATGTGCCTTAGCATGGCTTCCAGGAGAATCTGCTCCAAGATTTTGCCAGGCGCAGAGGTGAGACTGGTCTGCAATTCCTCGGGTCATCCATTTTCCCTTCCAAGACCTGGGTGGTGCCTTTGCCACTGAAGACTGAGGAAAGAAGTAATTAAGAACCTCAGCCTTCATCAAATCCTGTGTAGCCAGTTCACCTGATAGCTTCTGGAGGGGGCCTAAGTTATTCCTGGTCTGTCTTTTATTTGCAATATACCTGTAGAATCCCTTCTTGTTATCCTTAACATCCCTAGCTAAGTTTAATTCTATCTGGGCCTTAGCTCTCCTTACGTGTTCCCTAGCTTCCTGGACGACACCCTGTATTCATCCCAGGCTGCCTGTCCTTGCTTCTACATTTTATAAGACTCTTTTTTTCTTTGAAGTTTCCTCAGTAGCTCCTTATCCATCCATGGAGGTCTCCTGGCCCTCCTGCTGCACTTCCTTCTAGTTGGGACGCAACACTCCTGAGCTTGTAGCAGGTGATCCTTGGATATTATCCAGCAGTCTTGGGCCCCCCTGCCCTCTAGGTCTATATCCCATGGAACCTTACTAAGCAGGTTCCTGAAGAGGCTGAAGTCTGCTCTCTTGCAGTCCAGGGCAGTGAGTTTGCTGCACACTCTTCTCACTGTCCTGAGGATCTCGAATTCGACCATCTCGTGATCACTGCATCCAAGGCTGCCCTGGAGCATCACATTCCCAACGAGCCCTTCCCTGTTGGTGAGCATGAGGTCAAGCAGGGCACCTCTCCTTGTCGGCTCCTCTATTACTTGCAGAAGGAAGTTGTCTTCCACACACAGCCTGTGTTAGATGGCAGAAATCGCAGAGATTGAATGTGAGTGTTAATCTTGCCCACATCAGTGTTTAGGTCCTTTTATTCACTTTTCTAAAGAACAACTAGTCTGGAATTGACCTTCTCCTAAAACTTCAATTTCTTCCCAAGAAAGGGAGAACACACTTTAAAAATTATCTTTATCAGAACTGGAGGAGGGCCCAACTCAACTGTTTCTGCACAGTACCTTAGTAGTTAGGCATCCAAGGTGAGAGACCTGGGCTGAAGAGTAGGGTATTTTGGGCTCTATCAGATGAACATTTTGGGTATATTATACCCAGAATGTTTAGTTTAATATTATTAACAGTACTCAGAGCAGAGACTGGATGGCTGAATCTCCACATTCAGATGTGTCTTATGTGTTGTGTAGTCCCTTTGCTGTTTAAAGTTTAACTTGGGCTAAGCCTTGAGATCTGTAAATTCCTTTAACAGCTGAACATATTCAACAAGCTCAAGCATATGACATACAAGAATGAGGTGAAGCAGCTGGCTTTGTTCAGCTGGGAGAAGGGATGGCTGAATGAAAATATTATTGCTGATTTTAAGCTATTGAGTGATGATTGCAGAGAAGACAGAGCCAGGCTCTTCTCAGAGGTGTGCAGAGAAAGGATGAACGGCAACAAATACAGGTGGTAGCAAGGGAAATTTCAATTAGAAATAAGGTTCACAGTGATGGTGACCAAAAACTGTAACAGGCTTCTCAGAAAGAGATGCTCACACTCTCACACTATGGAGTGTCCATCCTTGGAGATACCCAGAGCTTCCCTGGACAGGGCTCTAAACGACCCGCTCAAACTTCCAAGCCAGCCCTGGTTTGAGCAAGGAATGGGACCAAGTGACCCACAAAGGTCCCTTTCCAAGAGTAGCTATTCTGTGATTCAGTTATTTGGGTCCTAAAAGCCATCTGAACTTTTTAATCAGTGATATGTAGGCATATATCAGCAAAAGATCCTTTTTAAAAGTCACTTTCAAGAAAACTGGATGTAAATAATGTTTTCCAATATTATTTACTTAGATATGTATATCTAAAGAGGATCTGGTATTGTTGATAAGACATGATATATGAGTGCAGATGATGTATCACTTTCCTTTTACGAGACTGTCATTTATGTGTCAATCATGATTAAATTCTCATCTAGCCTCCCTGTAGGTCTGATTTACCAAACCAGTCTTGCAAGCTTCTATCAAAGAAACAAACTTAAGCCAAACAATCTGTCTCCCCTTCCTCTTCCTCTGACATTATCAACAGGAGAAATCTGCTCAGTCAGATTTTGCTGTTAGATTCCCCAGGTGTGAGTTTATGATTACTTTGTTTTCTTTGCTGGAGTTAGTTTTGACTTACAGCCTTGGAACTTGGATTGCAGGGTTCACTCACGTGGGTTTTGAAAATGAATTGTTATTAAAACAGACAGGTATGCAAAATACACTTTCCACTGGTTGAATCTACAGTATATTTTCTAGTGTGGTCTTGAAACATACCAAACATTAAGCCGTTCATCAGCTCTGAGACCTTCATCCTCCTTGTGTCTTTTGAAAGCATTCATTCAAGTAGCCAGCCTTTAGTCTGTGAATTCCTTTACACTTCTGCATGTCAGAATTTTCTGGGAACTTCAAGACCTCTGAAAGGAGGAAATATGTCATCTTTTGTGATGTCAATCCATGAATTATGCTATTTGCTTTTATGATGAAGATATCTACTCTGCAAGTGTGTGCACCTAAGGGGAACTACAAGCTCTGCACATGTAAAAGGTTTTAACCAATTGATTTGACCTAAAAGGCTGTGGTTTTGATTGGACTAGCAACTGTATTAGAGAAAGGCCAGGATTATTACTGTCTCATTTTCTTCTTCAGACCCTCCAACTTGCATGATTCCCTATCTCTATTCTCTTAGTTAAAGCAGGACACTTGGCAGGAGGGCAGACAAGAAGAAGTAAAATCTTTGGTTTTGCATGAAACTCCACATGTACAAATATGCTATATACTCACAGTTGTTGGGCTGGGTTTTATGGGAAGTATTCAGTGCTGGACCATGCATTATCTGCTTACAAGGAAGGACAACACTGTTTATTAAATATAATCATTACATGGAAAACAATGTTCATACATGCACTGCAATAAGATGAGATTATAACAGGTCAAATAGTATATTGTCTGCCCAGAAGCTGTCAGCAAGGCAGGGAGATCATGTGCTCATGGTAAGACAGCCAGTGCTGGAAAGAGGTGTCTGGTGAGTCCCATCAGCACAATATTTCTAAGAAGAATACCTTTACTATAGCAGTAGATGCAGCAGGGAATATGAAGAGATTCTAGCTGATGTTCAGATAGCAGAACATGACTCACAATAGGTCTGCCACCATGTGTAGCCTTAACTCCCCAAACTTCCTTCTAGCTTGTGGTAACCCTCTCAGAAACTCATCCAGAATTAGCAAGGTGTTCTGGAATGGAAGTAGCTATCCATTATAAATCAGTTGTAGGTATTATCAGCAGCCGCTAGAAAAAGCATAGCAATGGGAGGAGCCATGAGGAAATAATTGTACTGTATGTTAATTATGCTTGCTTAGCTTGTGCTCACTGCTCAGGAACACATCACCCTGAATCAATTAATGCTGGAAGACATAAGCTATTATCTCTGCTCTTGAAGGCTGCAGTCTGATTCCCTCTCATTCTGCCACTGAGCAAATTTCTTACATTTAATTTCTTTCCAAAGTAAATAAAGAAAATTTCTTGTGACATATGTTACCTGTGGACAGAGAGTTCATTGTTTTTTAAATTGAGTGTATATGCATACGTGGGTGTGCGTGTTTCTGATGCAGCTCATATAATAGAGCTTTCACATTCATTTTTGCTTTTTAATTGAATAGTAAATTAATTTGATTAATAAAAATCCTGGGTAGCTCCTGAATTTATATTAAAGGCAGGCTAAGCATATAAATATAATATCTTTCAAACCAATCATTTTGCAAAGCTTCTTCTAATTTTTCTTTCCTTTTTATTTCCTTAGGGTTGTAATGGTGAGACTAGAATGGATGCATGCTGTTCTTAAATGTTTATTTCCCTCCTCAATAGCTATTTGGATTGCTGCCAGCAAGGTTATCTTGTAATCATTTTGTGCTATTTCTTAGTCTTTTATATTAGACAGTACTCTTTCTGAGCATGTCTAATATCACGTGACCGAAATGCCTAATCCTTAAATAAAACTTAGCAGATATCAGATACCTGAATTAAACAGTTTAGCTGTGTCCAACTTATTTTTCCATCTTTACAGAGACTTGTTCGTTTTACTTCAGTGCTGTTTTCCTGTTCATTTAATAATAGAATCATAGAATTAAGTAGGTTGCAACGTACCTTTGAAACCATCCAGTCCAACCTTTATCCCAGAACTGCCAAGTCTGCCACTAAACCACTAAGGATCCACTAAGGATCTCATCCACAAGGGTTTTGAATGCTTCCAGGGATAGTGATTCCACCACTTCCTTTTTCCAATCCCTGGTCACCATACAGGTGAAGAAATTTTTCCTAATATCCAATCTAAGCCTCCCCTGATACATCTTGAGGCTGTTACTTGTCTTACCACTTGTTACCTGGGAGAAGAGACAAGCCATTGCCTTGCTCCATCCTCCTTTCAGGTAGCTGTAGAGAGTGATAAGGTCCCCCCTGAGCCTTTTCTCCTCCAGGCTAAACAACTTCAGTTCCCTCAGCTGTTCCTCTGCCTTTCTGTGTGCAGCAGTACACTCCAGTCCCTGCATGGCCAGAATAAAAGATTTAACAAACCAACAAATTATTTCTTCCATTTCTAACTGATTTAAAAACAACCGCTTTACTGTTGCTCTGAGGATGCTTGGTTTTTCACTGCCATGAGGTCACTTTGCAAGTTTTAATTGCTGGGTGCTGTTCTGTCCTTTCATGGCTTTCCAAGTGATAAATAGCTCATCAGTTCAAAAGCTAGTCTATATAAACAAGCTTATCTCTGCCCATAGTCTTTAATGAAAAATGAGTTGTGAGTATCATTGTTAATCATGGTAATTGTTAATGTTAAGAGGGCTGGTATTATGAGTTTTTCTATTAGGCTTTCAATTCGTTATATAAAATGAGCAATCTAGTAGCCATCTATAGCATTCTAATTTTAATTATCTAGTGGCTGCATTTCAGACCACCCTTTCTTTATTGAGATTAACAAAACCTTTAATGCAGTAACCAGTGTCTTTTGATGTAATTGGGCGAAGTTACTTGAAATGTTCAATATGCAATCCTATCGTTAAAGATCAGCTCATTACACTATGCTGTTCTTCCATCTGGGAATCACTCTCTTTTGAGTTTGATTTAGCTTACCTGACTTACACTGGCAATTTTACCCATGTTTGTTTAGCTCTATATTAAAAAAACCTGCATAGTTTGCATTACACAAAATACAGGGTATGTAAGGAAAAAAAAGGAGAGCAAGGGAAGACCTCAAGACTAGTCAAGCCTAAACCCTGTGTAGAAGATAATGTATGAAAGACAAAAGGACAGAGGAACAACAGATTTAAAACCCACACTAAGCCTTCATACCACTCCTTAGGCAAGCAACAGAACTGTTTAAAGGAATTATGGACTACAGTACAGCAACTCCTAAAAATTCATCACACTTCATGCTTCAGATTTGTAGCATGAGGGATGTATGAACATATCTTCTCTCCATCATTGGAGATACAAGTAATCATTACAGCAACATGTTGCCTGTTTAAATGAATCAAGAGGGAGAGCTGCTTTGAAGATATCTCTGTGTGTCAGTGATGCAAGATAAAGTGGCTTGCATCTCCCTTTTTCTAGCTTTATATTTACATTATATATTATGACATGATAAAGTTTTACTTATGGAAATGCAAAAGATGCAGAAGCTGACATTAGCAGATATTTATTCTAAAGATAGGACTTTTTTTTTTAATATCTAATATTAGCACCAGGTTTCTGCTATTTCTATATTTCTGCTGGAAAGAGGGTTAAAAATGTACAGAAAAGAACAGGTTATGGAATTTCCCAGAGGAAAATACTACATTTTTGAGAAATTCTTCCTCACAAACACACATAAATCTGTTTGTTGTGGGGGAATACAAAAGATGTGGGAGCTGGACATCACACCAAAGGCAATGGCAGTGGAGCAGTGAGATGTTTATGGATGTTCCCAGCACACTTTGCTGATACAAACTACCAGGAAGGACTCCCAGATGTGAATATGGCTTTTCTAATAGCACTAAATGTTCCAGTAGAGGTGAGTTGTTAACTATCTTTGCAATTTGTACATTTTCAGTTACCATTGACTCAGGCATCAGAAGGCTGGTTTGACTCTGATATTTGCTAAATGTTGAAAGCTGAACAATATTTTTTGTTCCTGAATCAATATAAGGTGTTTCAGTCATGGCTGTAAGTCCTTTTATTTCTCGGCTATGTTTAGCTGTTATATGTGTCTGTCCTTTGCTCTCAGTGTTGAATTAGTTTCTTTAGGTTGTAGACTAAGGAGTCCCCAACTCCTTTGGGGTATATATCATACACTATATATATGTATTTAATAGACCATATATAAAAATTTTATAATAGTTATTATTTTATTTATGATAATTTTGTCACGGTAAAAATAAATGACTCATGAATGAAATTGAAGCAATGATCCAGGAATTTAAAGATGCTCTGCATTTTGTATCCATCCATTACTTGGTGGGTTCTAAGCTTTACAGGCTGCAGGGTAAGTTGAGTTCTATTTGTCTGTGTGTGAGGGTAGCAATATAGCAGCTGGCCATAGAGGACCTGGTTCTTCTAATGCTTTCACTCTATATTAGCACTGGAGAAAGTGTAAAGAAGACAGTAGGATTTCTTCTGACTTATCATAGTGTAAATAAGAACCAACTTTCCTATCTTTAATGTTGTTGGTAGATGTTTAGTATGTTCATTTAATACTCTAAGCATGACCTCCAGTGAGAAGTTCATTAGCCGTGTACTGAAATACAGCCTGACCCTAGGCAGAATGGAAAAGAACTCGGGTGTTATGAAGCTCCTGTCAGTCTTAGAGAGCTTGTCAAGGTTGTGAGTTAAAGATTGCTAGTATAGTGACTGCACAAGCATTTATATGAGAAGGGAGAGGTCACGAGCAGGCTCTGGATGTTAGATCCTCTGTTACAAAGAAAGGGAGTTTTGGCCAGAATGCAAGAGTAGTTATCCTTGTCTTTTCAAGAAATGTTATGGAAATCTGTCTGCTGTAATATGTATTCCCTCTTGAAACGTGTTTCAAAGTCTTAATGAACTTATTAATTTCCAGATATAACTTCTACTGCTCTACAGGTACAGAGGAAATCATGCAACTAGTTTATTAAATGGTGTGATAGTCTTTCATATATTGCAAGTAGACCATATACAGAAGGGCCATATTAACGAATTAACAAATCTTATGTCCATCACGTCCTAAACATAACCACTAGTTTAGTCTTCTGCCAGATTGCTATTGCACAATTCCTTTTTCAGACAGCCAAAAGCACAAGCATGGAATGCACTACATGTGTTTAACATGCAGAGAATTTGGGTGACAAAGAGAATTTTGTCCACGGTGCAGGTGACCATAACTCTTTCATGGCACTCTCTGTGAGAAACTAACAGGATCTCATTCTGGAAAGTTTATTTTATTTTAGGTCAACTCTGACTCTTTCAAAACTATCCTGTTTCAAGCCCTCAAATAGTTTTTACAAGGGAATTTAGATTTACGGATGATCAAATGTCAATATCTCTGGATCAAAGAACTCTGTCTTTGCACTTTTTGTCACTGTTTACCTTCAAGATGATGAGTTGTGACACACAGTTTTAAAGAAATATTAACCAGATTTCTTGTGTGCTATTCTGCTAAAACTGCTGCAGTTCCAATCCTTCTTCCTCTGTTGGTGGGAATGATGGCTTTCAGCTCTTATTCTTCCTGGGCATTTTGTAAAGTTGTCGCTTTCCCAGTATGCTTTTCTGGTTCTGCTTTTGTGTTTTGTCTGCTCCTGTCTCTCCTCTGATTTAAAGGGGTGGTTTTTTAATGGCTATAGAAATGCTTTATTTTCATCAGGCTGAAGTCTCAGAAAGTCATGGTTATAAGACATATTTTTGGACACAAAAGTGCTGTAATGCTTTTTCAGTGGGGCAGGTGGGCATGCGAATGTGTTTCTGGCTGTTCAACAGAATGGAGAGCACTAGGAGACCTCTTAGTTTACTTGAACAAATTCTCATTCTGTCCCCATGGCATATAATCAGTGTATTGAGCTCTATTTACAAGTGGTTATTTTCATTACCTTAGTTTCTACCATGAGATTTAAAGTACCTTTCTAAAGATTTTCTTCTAATGTCCAATCAGGGAATGTCCAACAACCATATTCATCTCTGTCTTACATTACTACCTTGCATACGACAAGATCCTTTACTCTCTTTTTCTTTCCTTTGATCAATCTGACAAGAAGGATGTTTGAATTGGTCTGTTCTGGATGAGGTTGACCAGAACTGTATGCAGTGATTCCATTTATGTGGTATGCTATCTTGCAGGCCACACAGCAGGGACTGTAGGCATTTCTGCGTCAAGCCAAACAACTTGCAGTGGAAGAAAAGCATTTCTCATAGAAGGCACACAAGCAACAGAACTTGCAGAATGACCTTCAGAAAAGATGAAGACCATTATGTTCAGCATGGGAGTGCAAGGTCCATATGACAGGTAACCTCCATACAACTTCTCCTTGAAGTCTGGTTTGGGACTCGGTTCAATTATGTGACTTGATGTCTTCTCCAAATCTTTTGTTAGCTTACTTTATTTTGGAAGAAATTGTTGACTGTTTAACTCTCGTTACCCATGCACACACCCATTAGTTTAACTCTTCCTGAATCATATGGAACTTCTTGTGTCAAGGCAGAATTCTGTGTCAGAACTGAATCCCTTCTGGCTCCTTTTCCTCTGCCCAAGCCTCTCAGTCTGTCATACATTATCGATCTCTGCTGGAAAACAAAGTTGAACTCATGTGACCCAGGCATCTGGTCACAAGTGAGCTTTGTAGTTCCAGCCTCTAAGTTATAGAATGTGCTGGATAGGTAATAGAATGGAAATGAAGTAATATTTCAATATTTTCATGCTGTCTGCATTGCAATTATGATGTTAATTAATTATCTGCCTGGCAGTTAACACCATGCAGAGGCATGGTTGTGGTCGACTTCCTGCTGTTCTGCTAGCAGTGAGTAATTAACCTCTCCTTTTCCCTGGGATTCTCTACAAGATGATCAGCGTGTTGATGATATAATTATTATTAATTCAGTTTCTGTGTTTCGTTGACATTGTTAATTACTTGTCGGTAATCAACTAATGTTTAATCTTCCTTGCTGGATAGCTTCTTGAGAGGCTGCTTGAAATGGTTTAGAGACGCTTCCCAGCATATTCTCACTCCTCATTGCATCAAGAGTTGGATAGATCACTATTCAGAATAAATTATTATCTTAATGCTACAAAGACTCTACTGAAGTTGGGGAATTTGGAGATCAAATTATATTGCTGTTTCTACTGTTCTAGGTGAGAATATGTAAAGCTGTTGTCAATAAATCAGGGAAACAAGTGGGATCCCCTTTGGTGCCAACTTTAAAAATTGATCTCACAGGAATATCAATATCATTTAAGAAGCAAAATTTAATTTAGTGCTGTTTTTTGGTTTTCAAGGATTAGTGACTTTCCTGCAAAAAACTGTTCATGGCATTTTTACTTCCAGGAAAAGTAAGAAAACTCATTCCTAGAGTCTTGCTATGTAAAACTTTCCTTAGCAAAAAGAGCATTAGCACATCACTCCCTTGCCTCCTCAAAAGCATTGCTTAAATACATGTGTCTTGAAATCAGATTAGACCAACACTGTTTCCCACTTCAATAAACAGTAGAAAGTTTGAGGAAGTATTTTCATAGAATAAAAGTCAGTGTTATTTTTTCAGCATGTGATTATACCCACAGTTACTAATTCATTCTACTGTAAATTCTTACAATGACGTTTCTCAGAACACCAAAAAGAACATCAGATTATTAAGGTAGAACAGTAAACAATTAATTGCATTCAGTGTGCTCATTTGTAAGAATGGAACTAACCCTGCTTTTCTAAGTAAAGGATATAGCTTAAAACCAGAATGACATGAGGAGACCAAAAGTTCTGATCTCTGGCTTAAACTTATTTATGGGGTAGAGAGATTTTATTTTATGTAATATTTTATGTAATATTTTATTTCAAGAAATGGGTGAAAGTTCAGAGAATAAAAATAATGTGAGAATACATGGTCCATAAGGAAAGGGTGAATTAATGGGCATTTTCAGCCTGAAGCAGAGAAAGCTGAAGCTCTGTTCATTGTAACAGTCTTATATTTTTTAGAGTTCTGCAAAGAAAGAGAGTTCTCTAATGGTTGTGTCTTTTAAAGCTGAAATACAAAGAAATATGATTAACACTGAAGCCAGAGACTAAGACTAGAAGTTAGGAAAGTCTCCAAGAGTAAGGAAAAAGCAGAGAAGCAGAGCTAGGAATTGCCAGCAGTTAAACTGGCCCAAGGGAAATGGAAGTGGATGAGTTGAGAGACAGGAATGAGAATTAAGGAAAAAAAGAAAGGGAAAAGCAGTGAACTGAGCAGAAGTCCTGCGAGTAGAGGCAAATGTGTCTGAGATGATGAGGATGCACTTCAGCAGAGAGAGTGGTGGGATGAGGAGTAGCTCTGAAAGGGAATCACGTAAGAGATGGGGGGAGAAATAGTGCAGTCAACAGGTAGAAAATAAAGAAGCAGTTTGGGAAACCATAAAGAAGGGACAGGAGGAGAAAGACAGTTAAAAGCAAGGTAGGAATAACAACTTGATTTTATTGCAACTGAAATCACAAAGCAGAGGCTGTAAGCAGTTAAAAGGAGACCCTTCCAATGCCATTTTAAAACTGTCAAAGTCTTAATTGCCTTACTTTGCAAGAATTTCATGCAAATTTCATGCAAAAAAACCCAACAGAGAACCCCAACAACCTGCTGTCTTTTGCCTGAGATTAACCTCAAGTTTTGCTTTGAACCTGGAGTTTGGGAAACTTGAACAAAACCTCAGCCGATACCCCTACTTTATACCTTACTTTGGATTGAAACCCTACTTTATGCTCATGTTTTATCTGGAACCACAGTCTTCCCTGTGTCAACCAAAAAATTTTATATGTATACCAACCCCAAAACAGCTTAAGTTCCTATGAAATTGGGAGCCAAGAAGTGTCACAAATCTCAGACTATGTAATCACTTTTCTTTCTGGAAGTTTCTGCTTCACTTTTAAACTCAAAACCCGAATGATAAGTGTCCACTTTTGTCCTTTGCAAAGCATATGGCGAAGTCTAGTCTCGCCAAGGGAGCTAGCAGGATTGTGTAACACAGAGTTCTGCACTTCAAGGGGAAATGGAACGTTTTTTATTTCAGAAGTTTTACATAAAGGTAATACAAATGAGCATGCAGATTGTGGAATGGTTCATATTTTATGTATTCAAGTTCTGGTAATAGGTGGGAACAGTATGAATTGTACTTATGTATCGAGCGAAGTCTAGTTACAGAGCCTGCTTTTGATAACACTCCTCATTTTGTAAGCTATATGACATGTCAATTTACTGTTTTCGTTTTGGAGACTGAGAATGTTGGATTGAAGCCTCAAGAGCAAAACGAAGGTTAAAACAAAAGAACTCTTGATTTCTTTTTTTTTTTCCCAAGTGTAAATATGCCTGTATACCAAAGGGTGACACTCTGTGTTATCTGGAAATAGAGACTCTTACTGTATATTCCTTTTACACAGGGAGGATGGTTTGGTTTTTATGGTATTTGTCTTAAATGTGGACAGCATGGGTTTAATTCCTCATACTGCTACAGATGTTGTTCATGACCTTGGGAAAAGTGTTCAAACACAGATCTTTCACAGTACTTAGATGCCTTGTGTTTGCAGGGCTGACGTGAATTGACAAAATCTGAATTTTGGATATTTCTGTTTAATGAACAATTTGCAAACACCTTCATGGAGGCAAAGTACAAGGAATTAGGTCATCCACTAACTTGGGCTTTAGCTAAATATTTGGATATTATTTATTCAGTGCTTACTATGAATGCTCAGTAACCATGCAGCAGTTCTCTCACCACCCGCTAACTGATACTCAGCCCATTGGTATTTTATGAGCATTGTTCTCAGACTAAAGCCAAAACACAGCACTGCACCAGCTACCAGGAAGGAGAAAAACAGCTTACAGCTGATACCAGGACAGTAGGTAAGTCACACAGTGTATCTGTTTTCTTGTGTGATGACAAATTCTGCAGTGAATACTGAATACTGCTTTTTTAAAAGTATCTGCTTGAGATAAGAGTATAAAAAAAGTATTTCTGTATGTACAAGAGAATTTTCACTTCAGAATTCTAACCCACAATTGCTAAAAGCAGGGTTACACAAGAAGCTCCTTGAGTGACAGTCGAAACAAACCAAGCTGTGTGGTTTGGTGGATACGCTGGAGGGAAGGAATGCCATCCAGAGGGGCCTTGACACGCTTGTGAGGTGGGCTGATGCCAACCTCATGAAGTTTAACCATGCCAAGTGCAAGGTCCTACACCTGGATTAGAGCAATTCCAGGCACAGCTACAGTAGAACTCCTTTGGAATGAAGATATGATGGAAAATAAGGTAAGGACCATCTCCGTGTTTTCCCATGTGCATCTCAGCTGCACAGGGATAAAGCATGATGGAAGAGAAGTTGATAATGGCTTAGACTGCTGGCTGAGGAAAACCAAGGGATGGTATTGCAATCAGACACTAGACATGTAACGGAGGAAGCTAAGTAAAAGAAGTCTTTAAAGTTGAAAAAGCTGCTGTTAGGCATAATGAGTAGAACGGAAAGGGATGACTGCCATTAGGCAGCAGGTTTTCTTAAAGGGCAGTGGCCAACATGAAGGGAAATCTTTTGTCCTTCATAAAACAGTTAAGTGAAGAGACAACAAGGCTTGCACAAGACGTTTAGCTGGATGGAAAGCCTGAAAGATAGTTAGATACAGGTGAAAAGTAGGAAATGTTCAAGCATTGCTTGAGCATCTGTCTGCAAGTAAGCTGAATCGATGGTCTGCCCTTGTTTTCATGGCAGATTGAATAGTGTTCACTTCTATTTCCCATCTGCAAATGCAATGGGCTAGCTGTGGGTTGTGGACCATGCAGGAAAACTTTGTTTTTTAAATTTAAAGCTGATTTCATTCCCATTACAAAATAAGAAAAACAATGAAGTGTAGGGTGCATTAATTACTGACTGCAGGCATTTAAAGACAGCTCATGGAGATTTCATCTACTGAGCTACAAAATAGGTTAAGATTATTATCCCCATCTCACAAGTGGGGTGTGAACCTCAAGGTCACACTGTATGTTAGCAACAGAGTCCATAAAAAAGTATCCAGTAAGCTCTTGTTCTAACTACAAGCCAGTACTGCAGCACTCACTAAAGCATAGAGATAGTATACTGCAAAATCTAATTCTGATGTTGCTGGTATGGTGTCAGTGCTACGAGTCTATCTCATCCAAGTGGGTTTCTTTTCAATCTCTCAATCTGGTTTGTCTAGGGAGACGGGTGACATTTCTCCTTGTTTTGTTCTCTTTTTTTTATTTCTTTTACTTCTGTCACAACCTTCTAAAACAATACTTTAGAAAATGACAGAGAAGCAGTGTTTGTAAAATGTCATGATCACAAACAATCAGAGTGATTGCATGCTACATTTATCGTACATCAATGTCCCCTGCCATCAATTGTTTCTTGAAACTACAGAAGTCCATGAAGTGAAGCGGGACTTGCTCTTACAAAGAGTTGTCCTAACAACTTTTTACAGTCTCTTGTTTTAGCAGTAGAGCTCAGCCAATTATTTAAATCCTGTATTACCAACTCTGACTTTTTAATTCAACTAAGTTGTTAGTAGTTGTTTGCAAATACTTGCCAAGCATTTTAGCCCTATTCCCTACTTTGACAATGCATCACTGAGGTTGTCTGAGCCATGTGATGTGATTTTCTTTCTGATTCTACACTGGGTGTGCTGGCTTCTTTAAAAATTGGAGAATAATGAGTTCCTAAATTTGAAGACAAGATTTCACTTAATTTGCTGTTAGTTCCACAAATTAGCTGTGTCAGTCAGAATCTGTGGCAATAGCAAACAGCAAATCTCCTAAATCAAAGTAAATTGCACTGCTTACTTTCACTCACAAAAATAAAAACAAATCCATCAAAATATGTCATCTGTTCAAGCACTTTAGCATAACTGGTGTCTGTGATGCATGACTTCTGTTTATTTTGTGGAATACTCATGAGTCTGGCCAGTCCATTCTAAGATTTCCATTTCATTTTTAAGGCAAGGAAACAAGGAATAAATGAAATGGTATTTTAAATACATGGCAATGCTTCGCCTTGTGGCACCTTAAATATGTGGTGATCCTTCTTCTTGTGATGTAATATACTTGTAATCTTCATATTGCCCCACAGACACCTGTGATTTGAGAAGCAAATGAAAAGGTTGTTCATAATCTACACAGCTTTCTGCAATTTAGCCCCAGCTGCCTTGGATTTGAGTGCCACTCGTTGTAGGCTATCTCAGTACTCAAGAACAACGGGGACATTGCTGCTAGAATTGTTAGGCTGAACTTTGGTATTGGAAAATTTCTAGTGATGGCTTCTTTCTATGGTAATATGCTTCTGCCTTCTGGACTGCTAACATGTGCAAGAATGCACTCAAGTCTAGGTGCCCAAATTTAACCAGGAAAACCTGTGTCTAGGGACAGATGAAGCAAGCTTGATTTCTCAGAGGGATGACCACTAGCTCCCTGCAGAGTGGGAGGCACAGTTGAACAGAGAGTTAACACGCTGGGAGACAAGGTACCATCTAAGTTGTTTTTTTCACATAGGACCCCACTGCCATTTCATTAGCTGTCATGGTTTAAACCCAGCCACACATCTCATTCACTCACTCAACCCCCCTTTCTTGACCTCCCCCTGGGGAGGAGAATCAAAAGAATGCAACTCCCACAGGTTGAGAGAAGAACAGTTTAGTAACTAAGGTATAACACAAATCACTGCTGCTACCACCAATAATNATGGGGAGGAGAATCAAAAGAATGCAACTCCCACAGGTTGAGATAAGAACAGTTTAGTAACTAAGGTATAACACAAATCACTGCTGCTACCACCAATAATAACAATGATAAATAACAAGGGAAGAGAATACATCGTCTCACCAACCACTGACAGATAACTCACAACACCCCATCCCCACTGAGCACCAACTGAATACCTCCTCCAACCTTCCAGAGCACTCGCCCTTCCGGGTAACTCTCAGTTACATCCTGGGCATGACGTGCTATGGTATGGAATACCTCTTTGTTCAGTTTGGGTCAGGTGTCCTGTCTCTGCTTCCTTCTGGCCTCCCCTCCTCCCTGGCAGAGCACGAGGCTCACAAAGTCCTTGGTCAGACTGAACATTTGAGCAGTAACTAAAAACATTCCTGTTATCAGTTTTGTTCCCAGGCCGAAATTTGAAAACATAGTGCTGCACCAGTTATTATGAAGAAGGAGAAGATGACTGCTACTGCTAAACCCAGGACATCAGCATAGAAAACAGCCTCAGCCAGTTCCCACCAGGCATTGCAACACTGTGAGGTACTGGGAAGTTTATGTACTTTTCAACCATGGCAATGAATTTGTATCAATGGTTCAAATCCTGCTCTTCGTTCATCTGCTGTGGTTAGGTTGGTTTAACTGCAGGTGCTTGTGAGAAAGATCCAGCTTGAAAAATGGCAATATTTGCACAGAAAATCAGTACTCTTTCTTACACTTGTGTTATAAAAATCTCAGTAGCTGCATTGCTATAATTATTTTCCTAGAAAGATCAGCACAGTAATGACTTAAACTTGAATTCTGCTACTCTCCTGTGATATATACCTTGAGAAAAGCCTTATCTTTATATTCATATTTGTGTCCTTAATTGCAATCAATATGGTAAGAAACAATTTGATTCCTGTGTATACTGCATTATCTACTATGGGAATAAACTACAGGGCAGATTATGCAAATACTGTTATATAACGACAGCAGTTACTGCAGTGTCTCCCATGGTATATATCAGTGTACTGTGGCAATTAAACAGTATAGTGAAGCCATAGCAATTACCATTCTAAATTATAATAAGCAATTCAATATACACTATAGGATAAATCATTTCGTTATAGCAATCACTGTATATGTGCTTCGGTTTTTATTCTAAAGCCCTTATTACTTGTCTTCTGAACACCGTGCCAGATGATTTATACTGCGTGCCTGTGGTTCCAATGCATATTTATTATATGACTTTTGCAAAAAAAATGCTCATAATGATTTTAACAGTGTTACCAGTTTGCAGTGATAACTTTAAAGAAACCAATAGTGGTGTGGGAAGGAGGAGTACACCTTGGTTTTTAATCCAAAGCCCACCTACAGCTAGACATAACCTTCATGTAATCTGAAGTTTAATAAAGCTAACTCCAGTAAATTTAGGGGATTAAATTCAGAATTAAACACATGAACTACTCAGCTAAATTCTATTCATTTTTAGAATCAGCCTTCTGTCTAGGTAGTAAACTGATTCCCTCTAAAACTTGTGCATGATTTTAATTACAGATAAGTTTCTCTTTAAAGGCCACAGCATTCATGCTCAGGTTGCTAAGCTGAATTCAATACATCTATATGTTAGAGGTAGCAAGCTAATGTGTAAACAGGGAAAATATTGGAACCAATTGCTGTTAATTTGGTTTTGATCAATTTGCATTGACTGCACTTTACATGCAAATGAGAAGTGTTGGATCATCCCAGCTGAAAATAGCTGAGATACTGAACTCCTTTTCAATATCCAAAAATAAAATACATGAAATGGGAGAAACAGAAAGTGGAAAGGCCTCTGTTCAAAGTCTTGGTAAAGAGAAGCAAAGAATTAGTGAATTATATGTATATGTTAGAATAGCCAAGTGTAAGTACAGATTTGAGGAGCTACTGTGTGGGGAGTCAAGATGGCAAATTCTGGATCCTATTTTCAGTGTTATAATTTTTATGCTAATAAAAATTTATAATTAAATTTAAAATAACTTTGAAAACTTTGCATGAACCAGGCAAATGTGGAAAATCAAGTGTGATGTAAAGACAGAAAGAAAACAGCGCAAACTTGGAAGTTGCCATTTGGTAACATCAAATTTCAATGGAAAATATTTTCTGGCTGGATATCAGATCAAAAGTAGGTGCTCCAACTTTATTTNAAAACTTTGCATGAACCAGGCAAATGTGGAAAATCAAGTGTGATGTAAAGACAGAAAGAAAACAGCGCAAACTTGGAAGTTGCCATTTGGTAACATCAAATTTCAATGGAAAATATTTTCTGGCTGGATATCAGATCAAAAGTAGGTGCTCCTCTTTAACTTTATTCATGTCCATAGTCCCACTGAGGTAGGTAAAATGTTTTGCATTCATGGCATTGCAGAAGAACAGGGTGAATGGACTGCAATGATCATGAGGTAGTTGTAGGTCAGTGATGCATTTGATCCAGCCTCATGGAACAGTACCACAAAAATCATTCCATCTGATTTACAAGGTGATGTTGATAGAGAAGTATCTGTTGGAGCTTAAAGGGTAGTGACAGTGAATGTATGTAACGTTGCTGGCAGTAGTGTCGTTGAGCACTATGGCATTCAGCACATGATCCAGGTCATTTCTGGGGGAGCCTTTAAGCTTCTGTTTGCCTTGCAGGGAGCTGTTTACATCCTATTGACTTTACCAGCACTTAAACGCACATGAAAACACTTTCATGAACAGGAATGCTTTCTTCAGCACTAGTTTTGCTTTTAATAACCCAGAAATGGAAGTAACCTAAGTTATGAGGAGTTGTGAAAGCCAGGAAGGACATAGGTGCTCTTACAGGAAACACTAAAACATGACAGGAAATTAGACAGTGAGATGCAGTCTTCAAAAATGTGGATATTAATCTAGAAGGAAAATATCCAAAGTAGATATCGAATCAGAAGAAGAAAATTGGAAAGCAATAATCACCCTGAAGTATGTCCAGGATTTTAGCTTATAACATATTAGACATGAATAAGTAATGTTCCTAGAAGTATGTGCGTTTCAATATGGTATTTCAGTTCATGGTGAAATAGGGAAGATCCACTTGAAAACCTATGAAAACACTCAGCCATTGGCAGTATGAGAAAGGTGTATATCTCAGTCTACAGCTTCAACATTATCCTCGTATAAAGTAGGAAGTTTGCTTGGGAGTGTGAAATACTTATCCATAACTAACAAACAACTGGTTCAACTAGTAAGTGTGCAAAATTAATATATTCACTGTGTTTCAGTTACTATTGCTAACTTGCACAATACCACCCACACACCTGAATAGATGAGAGGAGTGTAAAAAGGATGTGGCCTCTGGTTACCCCCCTACCCTTCTTTTCAATAGCTCCAGGTGTGAGAAAAGACTGAGTTATGAGACCACCATGGGGTTATCTTGAATTTGTCAAGAGATGTCCAAATCAGTTCCAAATATTCTTTAAACACTTGGTTGAAAAAGTTTAGAGAATTTATCTATTAAGTTATTTTTTTGTCCTCCCTCTATTGTTGGGTTAAGAATCCTATTGAATTTTTGGTTTTTCGTATTGTCTGACTGACTGCAGGCTCATGAACTTCTGGCTGTTTTATCTGGGCTTGTATTTAGGTGGCACATGCCAATGAAAATTGTATTGAAAGCTCTGGGTGCTGAATTCCATTTAGCCAGAAAATAGGCATAGTTCAAACAATGCAAGCTGCATGACTGGATCATAGCTCTGTGTGTGTCAACTCTGATATACAGTTTCTATCTCTGCATGAGACAAAGAATTCATCTCTGTCACCTTGACCACTCTGCTAAGACTGCTGGCAAGGCAACTGTTGCGTTTGTGTTATGATGCAGGTTTCTGTCTGCTGACCTAGACCATAACCCTCAAAATTCACAGGCCAATCTATTAAGGCTTCTCTTGGGACACATATGACAGAGTAGCAATTCTTTTTTATGATTGCAATACTGAGCACTTCCAGAATTGCTTTGAAGTCTGAGGCAAAATTACCAGTAACTAGGGCATAGCAGTGCTTGCATAAGTTCAAAAGAATGTTTCCAAGCACCACCTAGACCTTACTTTATGGCTCTACACAGCATTGCACTGGGCTCTGGAGACTTCCTTAAATCTCTTCCAGACACCTCATTGTGTTGAATTTCTTGGGTATAAATGCTCTCTTAGGTCTTGTAGGTTTCTACAGGCTCACAAAGTAGAGGATAAGAAGCAAAAGGGCTGTCTGGTTGGACCCCAATTTATTTCATTGCTCCAGGGGAAGAGTCCTTTGTGGTGGTTGTCCACACAGGTAATGATGGGTAATCATTGTTTTCAATAACTTTCTGAGACTGAACTGCCAGAGAGGGGTCTGACTTTAGAGTGTAAGTCCCAACTAAATGTTGTCATGTAATGAGAGCTTTCTTACGGCATAAAAAGATGCCTCACTCATTCTGGAGCCTATTTAAGATACAATTCACCATATCTTCTTTTCCAAGAAAGATATTATGGTAATAACGTTGAAAAATCTATGCTGATATAGCCCAGAATTTAAAACTTTTATAAGCAGTTTCTGTGAGATATCCTGCATATTACAAGGACCTGCAGACTCCTTTGGAAATGTGTCCCACCACAGGCAATTTGTTGTGTTTGGGCTATGTCATAGAGATCCCCCCTTTAAGCTTGCTGAGCTAGCTGTCTGTTTGTTGGTCAATAGGATGTAAACAGCTCCCTGCAAGGCGAACAGAAGCTTAAAGGCTCCCCCAGAAATGACCTGGATCATGTGCTGAATGCCACAGTGCTCAACTACACTACTGCCAGCAATGTTACATACATTCACTGTCACTACCCTTTAAGCTCCAACAGATACTTCTCTATCCACATCATTCCTTGTAAATCAGATGGAATGATTTTTGTGGTACTGTTCCATGAGGCTGGATCAAATGCATCACTGTCCTACAGCTACCTCATGATCATTGCAGTCCATTCACCCTGTTCTTCTGCAATGCCATGAATGCCAAACATTTTACCTACTACAGTGGGACTATGGACAAGAATAAAGTTAAAGAGGAGCACCTACTTTTGATCTGATATCCAGCCAGAAAATATTTTCCATTGAAATTTGATGTTACCAAATGGCAACTTCCAAGTTTGTGCTGTTTTCTTTCTGTTTGTCTTTACATCACATTTGATGTTCCAGTCACGTCTTACCATGCTGAGTTCACACCTCTGGTACTTGGTAAATACATGCAAGAAATGTGGGTTATGAATGCATGCAACATATTTGTGGTGTTTGCCATAAGGTGTACTACTCCAGATTCTGCTTTTTAGTGGATTCTGACCTTCAGCCCCCAGTGTTTTCCCTGCCTGAGGTCCTGTGGATTTTAGTATTTTGGTTTCCTCACTCGAGCTACAGATCCCAGAACACTTCAGTCTGCACTAGATGATATAATTTGATGGAGAAATTTCTGGGTTTGCCTTTTTTTTTCCTTCTGTTTTTCTTAGATTCTCTCACAAAGATTTAATTCTAATTCCCTGCACAACTATTAAAACCAGAACCAGGAGCTGAATCAGCAATTAATAGCTCCCTCTCACTTTCTACCATTTCCTGCGTGCAGATGCAATGTGTTGACCCAACATTGTTCCCTCATCTTTGTCCATTGTTATTGTTCCATTATCATTGCTTGGGTTTTTTTTAGTTGACTTTGCTATTTTTGGGTGTAGTTTTTCTTTACACAAAGACCTTCTTACAATGACTGTAGTTTAAAGGGGGGGGGTTATTTATTATTATTTTATTTCTAGGTGGACTGGGGGAGCAGGTTGTCTTATATTGCCAATGTCATTTATAATAGCATTAGTATAAAGCAGAAAAAGGTCCTTTAATTTTTACTGACATTTATTATATTTTTGAATACATTATACCATGGATGAAACTCCTGGTCCATTAATAGAATGTCTTGTTATTTCTTCCCCCATCCCATAAAAGCTTACTTATAATAATTTTGTAAACCTAACTACAAAATATAGATGCCAGGCCTTGAAGATCTTTTCCATGCTTTTTTTTTAAGTGTATCTATTGTAGGTATGTGATTTTCCACCAGTAAATGAAAATGCCAGGAACTTACTATACGTTACTGCAGCTTGGTCCATAATAACTTTAAATCCCATTATGATCATCTCATTTTACAGCATGCTTTGGTCCTAAGATCAATATATCAAGAGAATAGCATACCAGTTACTGTCCTTGGACATAAAGATTTTAGAGCAAATACAGCAGTCTTACATGTAAGAGAAAAGGCAGCAAAGAATGACTGTTCAAGCACTGGGTCATCCACTGGACACCCTGGCTTTCTGTGCAAAATAAGTAATTCAAATATATTTACGTAGAAATGTTTTTTGCAATGCTTTATCTGTGGTTGCACCAGGGAAGAAGAGGAAAAAGAGGAAAAAGAAGAAGAGGAAGAACAAGAGACACATGAAGAAATTGCTCAAATTGCTCCAGGACCTGGACTTGCTTTAGCATGCTCCTGGGTTTATATAAAGCAGTAGCCCCTCCACAGGAATTCAATCCTGTGCACGAGAATCTCTTCCAACATTAAAGACAATGTAAAATGCAGATAAAGAAAACAACAAGCCATAGAGGTATGGAAGATCACTTATCATAATTATTCTCCTTGAGCTTGTTAGATTTTTATATGTCTTATGGCCTTGACTCTTTCTTCATCCTTTAAGATTTTGAGCATAAAGAAGTGAACTCCAGTACTATGCAAAAGTCCTGCTTGAATTTCAGACTCCCTAAAATGGAAACCTCTAGATATGTATCTACTGTTGTTTCAAAGTGAAATGCATTCAAACCACTCTGGACTGTTCAATACATAAGGATTTACCTGCTCCATGAATTGACTGCTTAGTTTCCGTACATAGAAACCCATTGTGGAGTAGGGGTTTTCGACCATTTTAATAGGCAGAATAGGCACAGCACCCTGAAGGGCTGCTCTGAAGGATCAGGATAGCTTTTAATGTATAAAATTAACATTGGAAAAAGTGGGAAAAAAGTTTACTGGAATTAACTTGAATCTGCAGTGCCTTTTTGAGAGTTATCAATGCAGTAGGTTTGTTTGCTTGCATTTTAATGCTGATTCCAAGCTTCAGGTTGTTTCAAGGAATTGAGACGAATGCATAATTCATAATCTTATTTAACTTGTTTGATTCTGTGCAGACTGGGCATAACTATGCAGCTGGTGAAAAAATACCTGAATCAAAAACTCAGAAAACTTAGAAAAAGAAAAAAGAATACAATTGTTAGGATAAATCCGGGCAAAGCAGCTTCTTTCCTGAAGCTTCTGTTAGGCTTCAGATTAGTTTTAATCAGAAATCAAGGTTTCATTTATATTTCCTTATTTAGACTTTGTAAAAATAAAAACTTAAATCCTTGAAGCAGATCAAAATGTTTTGCAGTTTGGGAGCTTTTTCTCTCTCAATTTACAATGGCAGCAGCTATTTTTACATTTAAAAACCCTCTTGCCGCATCAGCAATTCAAACACTCCAGCACTGTGTGTATGAAAGTTAAATGATCAGTAGAGCTAAAGCTGATGTTATGAGTGTTTTTTCTTTGCCAAAGCTGAGAGACTTGCATGAAGTGGTAGGAAGATTTGAAAGAATGCAGTGCTGTATATTCATTTTACATAATCTAAAATTAGTCAAATACTCTTACCTCTCTTAAAATAAAACTAACAGAATATAGTATCTTTAAGAGTTTATACCCAGTTCTTTGGGATATCTTAAATGCTGCGGTCCAGTATAAAGGAATCCAGCTCTACTTTCTTAGGTGGTCTACAGACTGCCAGCTACTGTAAGCTTGTGACCAGCTTTGATTGTGGCTCCTGAAAGAAATCATTCCTTCACACTGCAGGCCAGCATCTGGTACAGAAAGGTTGCTTTTCCCTCAAGAACTGTCTGTTTGAAACTTTCTGGATTGGCTTCGTTACTCCAGCACAGATTTATTCATATTAAAATCTCAGTTACATAATAGGGAGTATTGCTACAGTGACAGCTGTATAAGATATTTTAAGTGAAAGGCAAAGTCAACACCTTGGTGGGACTTATCAGGTGAGATATTTGACTTCAAATTGAAAATATAGACTATGTATCTACAGAAAGTCATTCTCAAAACACTTCAGAGTAAATGTGCTCTTGTGTTCAACCCTTTGAAATGTGCTGCTCCTAAAGTTTCGACCATGAATCTGGAAAGAGATCAGGAAAGGCAGTTTTAGACAGATCATCGTGGCTGAAACTAAATAATCACAAATTTCTGAACAAAGGTCACTGTTGTAGTTTTCCTAGCAGCAGGGAACAGCTGTCAAGGAGAGGCATTTGTGGAGAATGTCCCAATCTGAGACAAATGCCTAAATATTCCTTGCTTAAGAAGTCTCGTTTTAGGATGGAAGGAGCTGCCCTCCCAAAGTGCCATCCCTGCTCTTTCCCATAGAGCAAAATTCCAAATTAGTCTAGATTAGGTGCCTGATGGACAGATAGCTAGTGCTAGTGGGGTGGGCAGACAATATATATGGAGTGGTGAGTCTGTCAGCAGACACAAATAGTACACAGCATAGGAAGGGTAATAAGAAATTTACTTGTGCATGTCTACATTTGTGAATGTGGAAAAGAGACTATATCATATTCCTTGGTGAAAGAACAGGCACTGAAAAAGAATTGATGTTATCTTGTCTCTGAATCTTCCAGAGCTTCATCTTTGAAGCTGCCACTTCAGCCCATTGCTGCTAAGGATGATGTGTACAAAATAGCGTACAAAATAGTCTCAACCTCAATGTATCTGTCTCATTTCATTGCTCATCTGCTCAGGAACATGTGCTGAACCAGGACAGCAAAATGACCCACTATTTATACTGCATCTGGTTTGGCTTCCCAGAGGAACTAGCTTTAGCATTTCACAAAATCAGTGTAGCAGCTTGTTGCATGAAGCAGAAACACTGAGATCAATTTTAGAGTGTAATGATGTCTAATGTTCTCAAAATACCATTAAATGCCTATTTTCTCCTAATATACTAGGAAAAATGTAGACTTGAATGCTGTTGTTAGTTTATGTGGTGAAACTGATAACCATAATCCTTTGAAGGATATGTCCATGCTAAATCCTTTTGTAGGGAGTTTTTCACTTTCTTTTCCAATTACACATTTTAACTCTTCTCATACATTAAGAAAAGCTTGGATTCCTTAATAGGGGTCTGCACAGCATGTGGTCTTGACAGAGCTAAGAACAACAATTGCTATGTTTTTAAAATGGTATGGTTTGTAAATTGTTAGATTAACCCCATTTTAATATAATATTTTTTGCAAGTATTGGTTTGATAGTTCACAATAACCTGTAAATGTTAAATTAAGCCGAGCTATTTTGTTCTGTCCTGGCATAATTTCACAAAGTAAAAAAACCATTTCTATAGCAGCATGGGGCTAATACACTGAATATCTTTCCATGTAGAGCCAGAAAAATGTAAGTCAAGAAAGAAGTCTGTGGAGATTTTTGAAATGGAATAAGCTTAGAAGTAAAATTTCATGCTAAGCAATTTGTGCTGTATTTTTCAGTGGCATGCAGTAGTTGTAAATGAAACTTGTTTTCAAGATCTATGTGATATAGAATCATATTATAGAATGGTTTGGGTTGGAAGGGACCCAATAGACCCAGTGCACCTGTCATGGGCAGGAACACCTTCCACTAGACCAGGTTGCTCCAAGCCCTGTCCAACCTGGCCTTGAACACTGCCAGTGATGGGGTAATTTTGAGTACTTTATTGTGCTTATCACAACACACAATTGGTGCATTCTCACATGTGCACACAGATGTATATAACTGTGCACATGGACATACACCATTATGTCACTTCATATATCTTTTATCTCCTGCAGCAAGAAGATGAAATTGAAAAGAAAAAAACCCCTTTATCCTGGAAAGCAGTGCCACTGCAAAGGAACTTTGCATTTTATTGACACTGCATACATGCAGCTTTAATCTTTTTCAGTCCTTTGGCCCACGTATGCAGAAGCAGAAAGGTAAGTCATGCAATTACAGTGGTCCCTTCTGGTCCTTTACCTGAGGGACCCTGGACTTGATCATAACTCCTGCAGTTCCCCAGTAAGGTCATACCAGTTTAGCAGCTTCATGCTTAGTCAGATGTAACCTCAGTGCTGAATTTACTTAATACACAACTTAGATTCTACAGTGATATTGTTGTATTGTTTCCCTGTCTTCTAAAGCAACAGAGGTTGACTGGTGAGGACGCATGACACAAAGCTGATGGACCTGTACTCTAAGGTAGCATAGATGCTTATGTCAAATGTTTGGCTGGAGTCACTTCAGCTGAGAAATTTCCTTGCAAACCAAACTGGAAGGAACATCTGAAGATCTGTGGTCTTTCTTTGCAGCATGATGAATGATTTGGCCACTGGACACATCAAATTAGCCCTATTTCAATTTTGGAGTCTTGTCTAGGTTCCTTCTTGGTTTTGAAGCACAGAGGCAAAAGAGTTTAAGTTTGTTCTGTGCTAGTTACAAGATATCTGAGTGACACTTAATTGCCAGAGAAAGTCAGGAGGTACCAGATGATCTAGAAATCACTTCTGTCGTGAGCTTCTATGAAGCTCAGTAGAAAATTGCTTATTTTCCCCAGCATGCTGACCACTTGGTAGTGAAGGATGGGGTCGTGTGCTCTGCATTTTGACTAGAACTTGATGATTTAGTAACATTTTAAGTCATGTGTTACATCAACATTTGTTAGTAGTAAGGGCAGGTCACAAAATACAGTATTTTCCATGTTCCTATAACTTTTTTTTGAACACTTAGCTTGAGGAAGAGTGGTGGAGGCTGTTGCACAAAATGCTAGAGGAAACTTTCATCCAGTGAACACTATGAAAATCTAATTTGTTCTAAGAAACCTCTGTCATATTACCACTAAGAGCCTGATCCAGTGCCAATTCAAGAAAAAATGAAGTTTTGACTAAGCATAGGAGAGCAAGAGCTGAAAGCATTGGATATTTTCCTGGACCTGGTGCTTTGCTGGTCTTCCTTCTCTTTCTGCATACTGGGGTGGTAGCTGAGGACAGATTGATGAGGAAATCACATTTATTTCCAGACTGACAAATTTTAATGCCAGCCACTAATTCTGGGGCATGCTCTGTGCTAAGAATGTGGCTAGAAAGCAATCTGGGGTGGCACTGGGGGAACATTATGGTTTTTAATTTTCCATGATAGAGCTCAATGCCCTGCTCATCAGTAAATCAATTAATTGAAAGCATTTGAGAGTGCATTCACAAAAATGTCTGAGCTATAGGATTCTCCCCCACGCACTTTTTCTCCCCCGCAAACTGCCATCATCGGTGATTTGGAAGTGTAGAAAATAGTATTATAAGGGAACAGATGCGAACAAAAGGGGTGAAATTGAATGTATTAGTATTCAGCGGTCTGCTTTTGATTACCTCTGACTGGAAAATATTTGGAAGCCACCAGGGTCCCCTCAAGTGTTATGATTTCGTAAATTCAGCCCTCGTGTGCTGGGATTCAGGCTCCCTTATTGAAATTGAATTGATATTTTGTAAACTTCATTTGTGAATAATGTGATCTGACAGGGACAAATGCGAGGGAGAATTGTTTTCAAACCTTCTCCAAATGAAACTTATTATTGGGTAAATACGGATTTCTTTGTCTCTTTTCCTCTCTTTCTATCCTGAGCGTCTTCATGGCCTGAATATGTATCAACTTTTCCAAGGTAATTGAATTGATTCAGTCATGTGTGGGCAACAGAAATGGGCAATAGAATATATTCCTGATGGGGAAAAATTGAAAAGTAGAAGGATTTCTACTCAGGTGCGGGGCTGGGAGGGTCACAGTTGCTATCAGAGGAGAGAGACACGCAGGAGCTTCTTTCTGATTATCTCAGCTTTGACCATTCTCTCCCTCAATAATCGCTCTCTGATATAACGCCGGCTTTCCAATTTTGCTGGCCAGCACCATGCCACAGATGTGTTACATATTAATTTCCCTTTGCAGAAAATTTGCCAAGCTTTAGCTCAAATTCAGTTAGTCGGATTGATGAAAGTGGCAAAAGGATACGACATTTACTGATTCTCCCTTTTCACCTTTGATTAGCTCAACCTGTGAATTATTCTTGCCCTGTCAGTGTGCCATTAAACGAGCTGGGGCCAAGGTTGCAAGTTCATACTTTCTGATGTAACCGAAAGAAAATACGTTGGGCCATGATTTGTCTGACAGAGACCCAGGATTGTTTCAATGCAGCAGTGCCATTATTTTAACAGGTCAGCCCTTGGTGAAATAAAGAAACAAAAAGAAAAGCTCCATCTTCCTCTTCATAATCTTTGTTTCTAGCCTGTGCCTCTGACACCTGCTCATTCCCAATGGTCCTGGAGTGGCAGAGCTCACTGTCTTCCCTCCAGAGAAGCTTGAAAAGTCCATCCTTCCCTCTCCTCAGTGATATTTTCAAATTAAAGGTTGCTAGTCTGTAGTGATCATATCCCATATGGATTGTTGTCACAGGCTGGAATCTGTGTAGTAAACTTTTCCTTTTTGCTTTCACTCTGTCAACACAGTGCAGGTTTCTCTGTGGTCCAATGGAAACTTTAATGCTGTTATTACAGCTTTTTGGGAAGATCGCTGGGAAGATTGCTAGGAAGATTGCCAGTTTTGATCGTCAAGTTAGGCAACATGTGTTTAAAAGATGTCTTCCATAATGATGTTGGCCATGTATAGTGCCATTTCACAATGCCAGATGTGCTTAAATGCATGTAGCATTGTTGGCTCTGGTCCTGAGCAAAGGCGAAAGATATGGGTTAATATGGGTTAATATTCATTCTGTGTGAATGAATAACATTTGCCCATGTGAATGAATAATATTGCCCATATGCTTCCCTGCAGAAAGTGCACCATATTTTGGTCTCTAGTCCATGCAGTTAGGATACTCACAATGGCCTCATACTGTAAGGAACTCATGGAGAACCTCAATCCAGTCATCATGGTTTTTGGATATTCTCAGGATCTGAAACAGTGGTGGGAACTGGTCTTAGTGTCTGCTGTCATTAACTGACCTTTCCATGGTAATTTTGGGAAAAAATTCTCCAACACAAGAGGTGTGGGTTTGGTCCCTTCCATGCCTGGCACAGCAGCATTTTTACCAGAAATACTTTTTAAAAGCTTTATCATAAAACTATTACCACTTCCTTTTTTCTAACAAATTGTGTTTCTGGGCACAGTTTGGAGCATATCTAACAGGAATTTTCTTACCCTTTCTTCATTGCACAGCTGACATTTGCAAACTAGTCACTTAATGACATCTATTGTAAATCTGAAAATCAACATTTAAGGTATCTCCCTTTCTAAGAAAACTGGGCTTATATTGAGAACTGCAGTCTTGTGGCCTCAGTCTTTCTTGTATAATATATATCAGGTTATAGCTCTTGTGTAGAAACAATTGTTGAAAGTAGAGAGCAGTGAGGAGAGGAATTGGTGTGCTGAACTCTCTGGGAAGGGCTTCCATCTGACACGCAGCAAATATTGCTCATGGCTCTTCCATAACTCAGTGAGCACAATTGGGTTTCTGTAATTTTCCACAACCAAACTGGGCTTCCCCAGGTCAATGGCCCGGATGTATAGAATCGTCAAGACAAAGCACAGAAAAAACCTCACAATAACCTGTGTGATTGAAAGTGTAATATAGAAATAACCCTAAAAGCCATTCCTTGTAGAAAGTCACCTTTGGAAAGTACTAAAATCACTGACCATTAATAATGAGACCTACATTGCAAATTAGGTTATTTTAAATCCATCAAACAACTTCCCCAATCAAAAGAAAAAAATGATATATAGTCATGGTCGTGTTTTCTATCTTTATATAAGTTATTAATTTGTATACTTAGAAAAAAATTGAGTCTGTTCATAGGACCACTTTATATTCTCTCAGGCTTAAAAGTGCTCTAGACATGGCTTGCTAACTCTTATGGCCATGAAGAATGCATGTCTTGGTTATAAATGGTATCCACTTTAGCTTCATAGCTTAGAGCTGAATAAACACAGACTCACTGAATTGTACTCAATGACTCTATTTATACTGTATTTTGTTAGCATCTGACATAAATCAAGCGTGATTTGATTGACTATACCTAAAGTAGAGCTGGAATAAAATAATGAGGGCGTTTGTTAGCTGAACTGCCAGTCCTTAGTAGTAATGACATTTAACGTAATAGGTAGCAGGTAGGTTAAAATCTGCTTTTTATTTGTTGTACATACATTTTATAAAAAGAAAGATGTAGTAAGGCCCAAGGTGCAATTTTTCACACCATCCCTCCAGATAGGAAGCTAATTAAAAACAAGGCAAAAACCTGATCATGAATGAATGCATTGGCCATTGTTTAGTGTTATACAGAACTGTACAAAAAAGATCATTAAATTCCATTCATCACTTTGGCTTTAAATTGATGCAGAAGACTTGTACTTCTGTGCATAAGGTAGAGGCTAAGTAGGAAGGGTATTAAATCAGTTTGAGGGCCTTGGGACAGAAAATATTTAGCAAGAGAAATAATAAAGTGCAGGATATGATAACACTGCTGTAAGGAGTGTTAGCTCATTTGTTTTAAACATGAGTCTGAAAGGGCAAGATGGAGGTAATATAAATGTTAATACTAAAATCCAGAGGGTTTGAAATTTTCAGTGGAGGTATTTGGTGCCACAGCAATAACCAAATGCGTTTTTATCATCTTCAAATTAGAAATCTGTGTTAAAGAGGTCAGGTGGTATAAATTTTAGAACTAAAACCCTATAAAACTGTAAAACCTGTACTTCAGAACTTTATTATTCTTTTGATTTTGTATGGCTACTGATTTATTTTTTTCTAATATATTAAACTTTAAACTTCTCTTTTGAAAGCTTCTCTATGTGTTGGGTGGAACAACCGAACAGTGTGTGAGCAAGTGCACCTGGATGCTATTTAACTGATTTGCGTAAAGCTATTTTCCACAGGCATTGAGAGGATGCAATCATTATGGTCGTAAAAATTGACTTCTGTTTGTTACACGCACTTCTACTGGAGTCATAAAAATTATTCTTGGTTCTCGTGTACATGTAGCAACACAATGTTATTAACACTGCCACTTGCCCTTTGTCATAAAATACTAATTGCTTATTGACCAGGGCACAGAATTTGGGCAAAAAGTATATCTAATACAGATAATGCAGTCTGGGAACCATCCCAGCTCATCTAACAACAAAAGGATCATTCAAATCCTGAAAATAGGTCCTGTGACCCAGACCTGTACCCCACACCAGAGTGTGGGTCACAGAGGGGACTGTTTGCAAAGTTTCATACTCAAGCAGGATCAGGACAACCCTTGGGTAAACATGATTGGGTATTAGGAAGAAATTCTTTACTATGAAGGTGCTGAGGTGCTGGCACAGGGTGCCCAGAGAAGCTGTGGCTGCTCCATCCCTGGAAGTGTTCAAGGCCAGGTGGGACAGGGCTTGGAGCAACCTGCTGTAGTGGAATGTGTCCCTGCCCATGGCAGGAGATTGGAACTAGATGAGCTTTAAGGTCCCTTCCAACACAAACCCTTCTCTGATTTCTCTGAGTCTCAATATGGCCCTATAGAAAACAGACCTAGCAGGGTCAAACAGCAGAGCAAGCTGGATTCATGTTTCTTCTGATGAACTTCTTTTTGTATTACTAAATACAAGGCCTGCTCTGTCCCTGCCCCCCTTTGGATGCTGATGCTCCAGAAGAGATCCAACAGGCAATGAGAATATGCAAGAGAGCTGGCCACAACCCTGATGCTGCGTGCTAGAAAGCATTTATTGAAAACATCAGCCATTTGGCACAACTTGCTCCTTTTCACTAAGTAAATTACTGAGTTTTGAGATGATTTAATGAGCCAGCTGTCTGAGGAAAGCCTCAGCAATTCCCAAAGATGTTTCTGGCTCCATTGGAAGCAGAAAACTCTTCAGCTTCAGGGAGGTGATGGGAGGAGAGCCACCTTGGTCCTTAAAGCTGCTTTTCATTGTGGACTGCTTTTTATTATGGCTAGGAGATGGTGAACTGATTATTGCCTGTCTAATTTCAGCATACTCAGCAATGGATTGAGCAACAGCACCTGACCACTGAAAATGAGAAAAAAAGCATAGAAACCTGTTGCCATGCTTTTCAATTCAGTGCCTGCATAACTTTGCTGTGAACTGCTTCTCAAGCAATTTGAAAGACTTTGATGACAGAAGTATCTAGCAGGAAGCAAACAGCACTTGACTGAATCCTTTCACAGACATGTTTTTAATTCAACCTCCTATGACAATCTAACTTGTCATACACAGGCACTGTAACGCCTGCTTAGGTTAAAAATAGAAGTGTTACAAACAGAGATTTACTTGCTTGTTTAGATCAAGGTATGAAGGGTGATATATAGTGCTGGGGTTTTTTGGGTAGTAATATAGTAGATTCTAAAGTTTATAACTTAAATTCATTCTTTGAGATGTCCAGTTTGGTGCTAGCTCAGGAAAGTGTTTCAGAGCTGGCCATAGTGCAGACAGTGGTATATCACCTGTACAATGGTCCTAAAAAGCAGTGATTTCAAAAATGCATTCTAAAGTTAGAATCTATTTCAAGATGTACTGGCACAAGCTGATTTTTATTGGCTGAACATCTTCCTTGTTTCCTTGAAGTCATCAGAATTGGATCATGATGTGATAGACATAGGAAAATCTGATCCATGGAAACATGGAAACAGTGGAAGAGACCATGAAATTCAACTTTCTGTGTGCTGTTTTGCTTTTATCTAAAAACAAGTAAATCTAGATGAATGGCCAATTGCCTTCATGGTTATGGTGAAGCAGTGAGCAACACAGCAGGGACCCTGAGAGGCTTGGCCCAGCAAAACAAACCCCAGGAAATGCCTTCCTGAGTTTGAATGGAAAGGGCTCATGCTAACAACTCAGGGTTCAGGTGAGATTTTGGTCACAGGAGACTTAGCTATGTGGCCCTTACAATTTTATTGCAGTGCTCCAGTGTTCTGTTTGTTTCTCTCAGGTCTAAGTTTTCAGAGCTGAATTCTGATTTGGGGGTGTTGATCTTTTTTTTCTGATTTCAGCCTGCTCTTTAGCCCAAGTTGCTGTTCTCCTAATGTGTAGCAAGATGTTTCAAGTTGGATATCTGTATTGTGTCAGCTTTTTGGCTTCAGATGGACACCTAAAGTGCTTGATGAAATTCAGTGTATAGTGCCAGTAGCTGCCATTTAAGAAATTTCTTCAATTTTATCTAAGACTGAATTTGCCAAGCCTCATAGAGTTGCATGTGTTTAAAACACCCACATTTTATTGAGAATTCGATGTCGTACTCTTTTAGGTAGTTTTGAAAGTCTCAGCCTAAATTTTGCTTAGAATTCCTTGATATTTCCTTCAAGAAAATCTATCCATCACTGATTTATAGGGTAAAATGGTTCTCAAAGCTGTGTGGCAAAATTCATCATTGATACTATATTCTCCTGACCTGCATGCAAAACAGTGGTCTTTCTCTTTGCTTTATTTTTCCTGTTCTCTATTTCCCTTTCATAGTGCATTTACCTCAGTGGTTATTACTATGGTGTTCAAGTCAATAGAATGTCCAGTGCCCTGTGTAATACAGTCCTAATTTTTACACCCGCAGGCTTTGAGTTTGATCTGGACACTTCCACCACAAGCTGTACTTCATCATTAAAATCTTCATATTTTTTGCACAAGGTCCCTATTTTCCTTCCTGATGCATTCAGGCACTGTGAATTGTTCCCTGAAGCCAAATCTATACTTTTTATTGTTATGTGAATATTCTGCTCATACTAGATATTACACTTTTGCTTTCTATTCAATAAATATCTATGGCATTCAGCTCAGGAGTGGGTATTAGTCTGTCAGAACACTAATTTATGTTGAGAATAGTGTAATATCAATAGGTTTATGGAACAGAAACGTGTAAATACAAAGTTCAATCAGTGGCTCTTCAGTGAGTTAAATTCTAAACAAAAATTCCCTTCCAAACTTTAGCAAGTGCTGTTTTGCCTCTTGTTTCAAAGCTGATCTGAAAGGTGAGGTTTGTGAACTTAGAAGATGACTTTGAAATTTTTTCTTCTGCCTTTTGTGACAAAATATAACCTATCAGGTTACTGAGGATGGGAATACATTTCAGTTACTTCATTGGGATATAGCTCAATATTAACTTTCTGGTCTGCTGTCTTACTGAACAATGCCTGTTCCACTGACAGTTCATTTAGATATTGTCATGGTGTTGGAAGCTTTAAAGGGGTTAATGAGGTATTTATTCCATTATTGTTATTGGAAATTACAGTGTCTAGAATACTTACACAAGAAGATTAAAGATAGATGCTTTAGACTACTTTCTGTAGTCTGATAGGCCATTATTTTCTGGTTCATAACACAAAATAGTACTTTTCATCAAGGAGCTCATATTCTCTAGATGATTCAAAAATTCACAGACCAAAACCAATGTGAAATATTAAGTTCCTAACACTTTTTTAAGCCCAAACAAGTTATACTGCAAATGTTTTAATCAAAAGAGGTGAAACTGTCACACACATTTCTCTCTGTGAAGTCTGACAATGAAAAGGGTTCCTTGAGAAATGGGAGTAAACCTCCCCTATCCTAGCTTCTCCTTACATCTTAGCAGATATGGCAAAGGTTGCTGCTTATGATGGTGCAAGTTATTTTGCACAGGATTTAAAACTTTCTTGCTTCCCTAATGTTCATTCCTTGAGGTGATGAGCAACCATTTCCCACTGGAAGAACAGCAGATGTTGTCCATGAGTTCTGTGGTGTGTCTGAGATATTTGGGATCCTGTCAATGTGTGTCTTACTAATAGCATGAAAGTGCCAGCTGTAGTTTTTCAGTCCTGAGAGCCCAGAAACATCTCATAGCCTTCTGGCTGTGCAAGGTAGCAATGGAACAACCAGAGATCTGTAAGGGTTTTTTTGATGGTTGAGAATTAGTAGAATCAATCTTTTCAATCTTTCATGCTCTCCTCATATATACTGTAAAATGAATGGTGCAACCAGTTGTTTTACTGGATGACAAGTAGCCCCTAGTAACTAGATCCTGAGCACATGTCTAACAGTAGCTGAAGAGAAGGACATCTGGGGAAAAGCACATCTTTATCCTTGCACATAATCAGGAGCCATATTGACATAATACTGGGAACTTGCTCTGGGTGATCCTGTTGAATTGGTGACCCTTCTTTGAGCTGCTTGACCCAGCTTGGGGGTAGAGTATTGGGCAGGATCAGCTCCAGTAGTTCCTTCTAACTCAACCATGCTGTAATTCTGCAAAGTGTCCTTGAAGGCTCTCATGCTCCTTTGTGTCCTTGGGTGCACAGGATGGGCAAGAGACACACAGAAATATCAGGTCTTCTCCTTGCAGCTCCTTTCACAGAGCAGCATGTATGTGTAAAGCAGATGTCTGCCCAGCTCTGCTGAAAAGCATGTGGCCATTCTGACAGTGGGATTTATTACCTACGCTGTTTGTTGTGAAGCAGTAAGTGTGGCAGTGTTTAATTCCCTACTGCTCTTTGCCTGGATACGATTAAGGTCTGCACAAACCATAGTGGATGTTCTCTGTATTGCACTGCCGTAGGAGCAGCACCTCCATGTCATGCAGGATGTCTCTGACAGAGCACATGTGTTGGTCTAGGACTTGTCAGTTTGATGTCTTCACCTCTAGAGCAGCCTTCCCTCTTTGCCTTAGCAGTTTCTTCCTAGATACTCACATCATGAAAAAATCAACCTTTTAGAAAGAAGCTTTGGTGCATCACAGACTAGAAAACAGTCCTTGCTTTAGAGGGGAGATTCAGTCAGCATTTAGCTTACATGCCAAGATTTACAGTTATCCTTGGGAAAGACAGCAAGATAACAGGCTGCAAAACAATATGGTCTAGAGCCAAGATGTAGCAGAAAACAACTTCACTGTAACAGAAGTGAGTTTTGTTTTCATCCTACAGGACAATGCATAATCTGATGCAGTCTCACAAAATAACTTTGAATATTATTTCTTAAAAAGAAAAGTTGAGCTGAGAAAGCTTGTGTTTAAAAACAGAAAAATAGAAACAAAACATTTCTGGATTTGGGGGTTGGGTATTTTTTTTTTTTTCCATTTGTGGAGATAGGTTATAAATCATA
>NDXB01005673.1:11288-72698 GCA_002631895.1 Agapornis roseicollis | reverse complement strand
TTGAAAAAACATGTATTAAAAAAAAAAAAAAAAAAAAAAAAAAAATTCTGGATTTGGGGGTTGGGTATTTTTTTTTTTTTCCATTTGTGGAGATAGGTTATAAATCATACAAAAAAAAAAAGAGAAAAGAGTATTTATAGCTGATACACCGCTAGCAATACCAGTTTCTACTGGCCAGTACATCTGTGTGACTATTTCATCTTCCATGGTAACTTAAACACAAGAAAAAAGCCTCTACAGTTCAGGGCACTGCTGCCTGGCCAGAGATTGAGTGGGTTTGTAATCATTCATAGACCTTTCACTTTCATTTTTCTAGTGCTGAGGAATTACACTTTGCTATTAAAATGGTTATGTGAATTTCTTGCTAAAATGTATGTATTCTACCTGCTCAAACAGATAAATAGAGCATCATGGAGAACAGGTTGCTCTTAATAGCAGATATTCTAAAGAATCCAGACAGCTTGAAAGTGAATAACAGTGTGTTTCCTCTCATTCAGTGGCTGCTTTTCAGATAGAATCCCTTAAAGGATATAGGGTAACAAGCACTATTCATCTTCCTTGGGCACTAGCCACTTGTGTTTTTCCTTTAATGCTAATCAAGAGCAAGACTGTCTTGTAGTGGAGCACAAATCTGAAACTCTTAAGTGGTTGTAAGGGTGGATAATGTGTTGAGTATTGTCACACACACACACATCTGTGTGTGAAAGGCTTGAGAATGTCCCAGGTGGAGATTCTGCAGCAACAAGTGGGCAAAAGTGAGCAGTTCAGGGGAGGTTAGAAACTACTCAGCTATTCATTGGTGTCAGTTTTAACAGTCTTTCCCACAATTACAGTACCTGGAGTACAAGTGACCCTGACATGGAGAGCTTGGTAGAACCCTTTGGACTTTCCAGTGCTCCTTCCTTTCTGGGGTCAGAACTCCACATAATGGTTTTCCTTTTTATTTTCAGAATTTATTGATTTCCCTGCTTGCCTAGCAGGAGCCTGGAGGAGGAAGTGTTTCTGCTGGGAATTTTATTCTGAACGGTAGACAGTGCTTGTCTTAGACTTCCAGCTATAAAAGAAACTGCTTCTATGAAAGATAACTGGAAGAAGTCAGGCTGGAGAGGTTCCATGGAGGAGGTGATGTGTGTCTGTTGGTTTCCCTGCTATATACGGGCTTTGACTGGTTTGCATGTCTGTGATTGCAGCAAATTGTAGACCAAGTGCATGGGTCTCAGAAATAAGGAGAATGTGTAGGCTCAACAGCCAGGAAGAATAGTCAGGATCAGGCCATGCCAAAATACAGGTTGAACTTTCAGGCTATTTCCAGAAAAATATCATGGCTGTAATTCCCCAATTTAAACTCAAAGTAAAAGAAGAACCTGAAAGGTAGTAGCCTGTCTGAGATGTTTCACTCCTCAAGTGAGACATGGAGTCAGCTAAAAGGAAATAATCAAAAAGTACATTCCTTGGTCTTTGCCTCTTCAGACTCCAGTTTCTCCATCAGTGGGCATGTCCTTATATTCTCAATATTCCATAAGGAGTTATAAAATGTTGGCTTTGAACCTTCACAAAAAAATCCCAACAGCAAAGCTTTGTGCAGAACGGGGAATGGAATTCATTGATGTCCACAATATAAGCGAAGATTTTTGCATGCCAAGAACCACGTGTGTTCCCTGTAACAGTCACGCTCTTATTGTCGTCCTCATAAACCTTCAGACAAGTCTGCAAAATACCTATTCATTCAGTATGTTTTTTCTTTTTTCTTTTTTTCCTTAAACCCTAAATCTTGTCCTTTCATTTTGCAGACTGATAAGTGCCCTGACACTGCAGAACCTGGGGTAGATTGTATCAGCCTTGCAGGTGTAGCCTTGCAGTATGTGACATGTCATTCATAATAGAAGCAGGAGTGTAAAGTACAGAATATCAGTCTTTTGTTACTGGATGGCAAATATAGGTCAATTTTTTAAATTGATTTTGGGAGAGGGAGGGAAGAGAAGAAATGGATATTTATTAATTTCTGCTGCAAGTAAAACTCTCCACTTCCAAATTCATTAAAATGCCTGTCTTTGGAGCCCAGGCTTAGTGTCTGTCTCAGGCCAGTGAAACTGCATTGGTTCCCACAAGTACAGCATCAGCCCCCTGAATGTGCAAATTGTAAATTCCAGTAAAAAGAATGGCGAATAAATATTGCTTTGTGGGCTGGCAGCATAATGATGTATAAGGCCCATTTCTCTGTTCATGTCATCTCATGTCCATAAGGACCAACTCTGATGAAGGTAACTTAGCTTAACAGGGTTACGCTAAGTTACAAGTATTTTGAAAGAAAGACTGGGCTTGATTCTGATATATTAAGCTCCTACCGATGAAATTATCCCACTCTGTTTCTTTGCAGTTACTCTAATGTGTACAGTTGTCACTAGTTGCTCTAAGGCTAGTTATTAAATTTTACTATCATAAATCAAGAGTTAGTAACACCTTTAAGGTCAATGGTGCTAGAGGAGTCCCAGGATGATGTAAATGAAAGAAGTCCTGTGAGCTGCTCAGCCTAACAGGAAAATGAATGGTGCTAGTTCAAAAATGATTTAAGTTGTACTTGGTGTCCTGGGTTTAGCAGTAGCAGTCATTTTTAATCCTTCTTAGTAGCTGGTGCAGTCTTTTTGAGTTTTGGCCTGGGAACAAAACTGATAACAGGAATGTTTTTAGTTACTGCTCAAATGTTCAGTCTGACCAAGGACTTTGTGAGCCTCATGCTCTGCCAGGGAGGAGGGGAGGCCAGGAGGAAGCAGAGACAGGACACCTGACCCAAACTGAACAAAGAGGTATTCCATACCATAGCACGTCATGCCCAGGATGTAACTGAGAGTTACCCGGAAGGGCGAGTGCTCTGGAAGGTTGGAGGAGGTATTTGGTCGGTGCTCAGTGGGGATGGGGTGTTGTGAGTTATCTGTCGGTGGTTGGTGAGATGCTGTATTCTCTTCCCTTGTTATTTATCATTGTTATTATTGGTGGTAGCAGCAGTGATTTGTGTTATACCTTAGTTACTAAACTGTTCTTCTCTCAACCTGTGGGAGTTGCATTCTTTTGATTCTCCTCCCCATTCCTCTAGGAGGTAAAGAAAGGGGGGTTGAGTGAGTGAATGAGATGCATGGCTGGGTTTAAACTGCAATTGGTTTTATCTATGAGGTATTTAGGATGGGTCTCCAGTTAGATCATATTGCTCTAGCTTTATTAATGTTACACTATTTGGCTATAGTTCTGTTTTTCTATGTGTGTAACTTATGACTTAATAATATTTTGGTCTGATTTGTGTGCTGGGAAAACTTTATATCTGGTTTATCTAATAATTTCTGAATGCTTAGCTGCTTTGTGTATGTAATTGCTATGTTTGCAGTTACAAATCACACTTTGCCAATTAGGATTACTGGAAGAAATCCTTTTGGCTGCAGCATACAAATACTTGATGGAATGGTCAATGCTGAAAGCCTGTGCAAGGGAATGTTACAGCCTGTGAGAGCTGGAAAATACTTTTATTTCTATAACATGCAAAAGGAAATGCCACAAGGATATTAATCTTTAAAAAAACAATTTAATTCATTGTTTTGTTAGAACATAGTGCTACATGTCTTGTGTAGAATAGTCACCCATTAGTTCAGAAGGAATTAAATTCTTCATCTAGATTAAATAATACTATTTCTACACTGATGTGTATCTTTCTGGCAATATAATTAGATTTTTTTTGTATTTATTTTCTAGATATTTAGACGTGGAGCTTTTCATAACAGAATTGTGCATTTGAAGGACTTGTGTTTTACCAGTGATTATTTTAATTCTTTTGTTCACTTTTTGTTGTATTTTATTGACTAATAAATATCTGAAGAGGAAAAGGAGGTCTCTGCAGGAGCTGCATACAGAAACGCATGCTGAAAGGCAAGAGAGAGCTCAGGCTGGATTTTGTGGTCCCTGTGAAATGATTTGCAGTTTTTGTGAAATCTTCACAATTTACACTTGAGGGCATTGATTTTTGTGAGTGCAGGGTCATGGCCAGTTTTCCATGGCTGGCAAATCTTGTGTCTCAAGAACTCAGTATCGTGCACTTTGCTTTGAAAGGACCAACTCAAGTGCAACCATGAGCAGTTACTGTTCTGCTCACTGTGTTGTATCATTGCTGTTTGATTGTGAATCTGCAAAGAAGTTTCAGTTTTCAATACAATTCCTTGAGCTGTTATTTGTGTCATGTATTCCACCCCAAACTTAACTCTGTGAGTATCACAGAAGAAAGAAAACTACAAAGTATCCTCTGATTTCCTTGGACTTATTCCCCAGGCCATGGCTGAAGCACATTAGTGTGATGACAGGAATTTCATGACTGTATCATTAAAAGCTCAAAACTAATGATAATGGGTATCAGGGTACTTGCAGTAGTCTTTCTGGTTTTATAAACCAATTGGTTAAACCCATTTTTAGGCAAAATATCTACTAAAAAAAAAAAAGAATCTGAAAGAAAATTGGTCTTGATTCCTTGTAACATGAAAGAATGATGATCATTCCTTTCCTTCCTACTAGTATATAATCAAACAGGATCTATAACAAAATTATTCTGCTTTTAGCTGCTAGCATACTTCACCCCAACCAGAGCGTATAAGGCAGCACTCTTGACCTATTTTCTGTGGTTTGCTAGGTTTTCAAGAATGAAAGACAGGAGCCAGAGTGGCTGGACCAAAAAACTCATGGAAAGCAATAAGTGATCCCAATAGCTATGTGCAGTGGAGAATCAACTGTGAACAACTTTAAGATACCCTAGTCTCCAAGCTATGCATGATTTATGGGGGTATCTAACCCTAAGAGCAGTGTGAGCAGACCACTGCAGTGATTAAATCCTATTTGAATGTTTTGTTAGGATAGTTCATGACAGGACAAAGGGCTCCTTATTCCCTTGCGACAACATCTCACACACAGCCTTCCTCCATTGGCTTTCTCTCTACTAATCACCCCTAAAAGCTAAACAGAGGTTTCTGAAAAGCCTGAAGGAGGAGTCCTAAGGCAAATGGTTAATGCCTGATCTCCCAGACACAAGGCTAATTAACTGAATCTTTAAAACATCATGATGGGGATTTTCTGCATGCAGGTATTATCAATTATCCCCTGAATTCAAGAGCTGCAATTCCCGGTAATTAACACCACATTTTCTTTGCAGAGGAGAGGACTGTACAAGGAAAAATAGCTGCTGCAAACATGAAATTCTCAAGTTAAATTGTACCTTTGAATAAAAGAGATCCATACATGGAGGATCAAGACAAAGAAGTGAAACATTCTCTGTGCTTGATACACAGAGATAGCAAGCGATAAGGATATAGGGAATACAACAGCCAAATACATTACACTTCCAAACTGGCATCTCCACACTTCTGCACCTATTTGCATGTGCAGTGCCATCAGACACATTTTCTGTCTTGGAGAATATAGGCAGTCATTAATGTTATGAGCTGCCACTTTCACAGGTGATGGGGGAAAGCTATTATGTCCATGTTGTCCTAAGTTTTAGTTTAACTTGATGAGAGAGAGTGAAGGTACCACTGAAGGCTGCTTGTGTTGGAAATGACACATTAGCTGTGTTTGTGTGATGCCAACAGCTAGCACACATCCTTGGCCATAGGGCATTGGAAAGCTGAACTTATTCTGGGACTCAGTTTTCAGACTTAGGGAGCTTCAAGTGAAATATTTGAATGTGTGGCTAAGGCTTGATGCCTGTCTGGTTACTGAATCAGCACAAAATAGGTATTTGGATGACTATGAATTTAGGTGCTTATAGACAAACAGCTGCAAAGATTAGGCTCTGGGCTCAAACATGAAGACAAATATTCAGCATGAGATCTGCTGATTTTCAAAAGAATAACAAGCTTTCTCTTCTTCACATCTCTTATTCAGCTGAAACCTCAGGCACAGCTAATGGGCTTCCCAGTGTTCGTGGCCGAAGGGAGCTTTCCTGTGCAGCACTTCTAAAACAGGGGTAAGAAACAAATTAGCACTTTTTTGTTAATCTATTATGATGCAAAATTCATAAAGAGGGATTAAAAGTACAGGATGTGCAAAACCTGCATACTCAGCAGTAAAATTACATTTAAGTTTTCATGAGAAATTTCAGGTTTGGTGGTGGTGTTTTTGAAAGAGAATTGATTCCAAATTCTACAGTAGAATATTTTCTGTCCATTCAAAAAACCCTGCGAACCCTGCTAAGTGATATTAAAGGACTGATAGCACAAAGTGGTCATTCTGCACTGACAAGTGCCCTGCAGAAGTTTGGATGATCACATAGTTGTCAGTTTTGCTATTCAGAAGCATATATCTTTCAGGCAAGGTAGCCTGAAAGCAAGGTAGCATGGCCTCAAGCTGCACCATGACGCCACCATGAATGATGTCTTCTTATTGACCTGAACTGATTATTCAGAGAGATTCTTGTTATGCTTAAACCCCAAGACCTAACATCACTGGGCAGACAGTCAGTGTTTTAAATCTTAACAGGTGGTACGGTTTAGACCAGCCAAAAAAAAATATCTTTGAAATATATTCACTGTAAACTGTCACCAATTTATGATTCAATGAATCACTTTTACCATCGGGCCCTCGTACTTGTTTTATCCTCTGTGACATTTAAATAGCACCCCGGTGCAAATGTTCCCTGGAACCTTTATAGGGTATTCTTTGGCTAAAAGTGAAGTCAGAAAATTGTTCTTCCATTTCACTTAGTATCTTAACTTCTAGATTGTGACTTGTGCCAATTCTGCCAGTGATTGAAGTCAGCAATTTTTTCAATGTGGCAGCTCCTAAAGGCACTATCTGCTATCTGGGATTGGATCCTTGTTGCGCTATGGACCATAGTTACATAGAGAAGACTGAACTACTAAAAGTCAGAAATGTATTTAATTCATGTTTTAAATTAGAGCTCTCTAGAGGTTTTTCTTCCATTTGCTCTTACTCAGTTCCCTTTTCTGTATTTCTTTCTTTCTTCTACATAGAATCATAGAATAGTTAGGACTGGAAAGGACCTTAAGATACACACTTTATGCACGCATGCAATCAGAAGTGAGCAGCAGAATGATGACAGCAATTTCTTTTTCTCTTGAGAAAGACCTATTAAATAATTTTCTGCTGTTTTCCTTTGTTTGTCTCTATCTCTTCTCTCTGCAAAGTGAATGGGGGGAAAGAGTTGGGGATTTTTCTTTTGTGTTTGTTTTTTCCCCTTAAATCAGCTTGGGGCATTTCTGGTGTTTATTTCCATGCATACAGGTATGACCAGCGTATCCCTAAGAAATCCGTTAGCTCTGCTTATGTGCAGTTTTATTTCCTTGCCCCCTGTTAACACAGACTCTTAGTGCAGCTGGTGAGTTTTAAAATCATCTCGGAGTGCTTCACTGGACTGAGGAAATAATTAATTGAAGGCTCTCAGCGCGTGCTAAGTAGCTCGGTTGAGTCTGAAGATCTGAACAATTGCTTTGTTTTTTCCTTTCCTTATCACCATTAGCCATTTTCACTGGATAGAGATACAAAATAACTAGCCTTTACAGTGAGCCATTAAACTGTCATTTGAGCAACTGTGCATGAAGAGGCATCAGATAACGGTCAGTGCTGGAGTAGAACAGGGTTTGTGAATCATAGCTGTCTCCACTGTACTTAAATCACATTCACCACTGGAGCAGTCAAGGGTTTCATTAAAGGGAGAAGCATTCATCTAGAGAAATATATCCAAAAAATGAGAGTAAATAAAAGCCTTACATTTTTCTCTATTTCTCTTCATGTTTTATTTACCACAGTGGGGGCTTAACAAGGTAGCAAATGTAAAGAGCAGTGAGATAGCCATGCAGAAGAGGAATCTGAAAACGAACATGGTGACATTTTAAAAGAGATGTTCCACTGGGGCAGATTTAGGGATTTTTTTATTTACACAGCACATAGGGGGATGGTGGAGGGGAAGCTGTGAATGTATTTCAATGAGGAAAGTGCAAAACTGACTGATAAAAACCCCTTCTGCTCTGCAAAGGCACACATCTGGAAAGAGGAAGTGATTTCTGCAGCAATATTGGATTTCTCCTCTACCACTTCTAAAGCATGCAGATGATTATATTATTAATGTTAATTAATTATGTGATGCTGTTTATGTGGTAATTACAGCACACAGAAAAATTACAGTCTTTGCTCTCAAAGAGCTTGCAGTTTAAATAACAAAGGTCTCTGCAAGTGAACAAAACCCAGAAGGCACTGTGGGGGCTTAGGGAGACGGGAAGGGGCAAAGGGCCAGGAGGCTACAGCAGCACAACCATGTGTCTTCTCCAGTGTGTCTCTGGTACTTGTGATCTGAGTCTTTTAATGATGTAGTAAAAAGAGGGGGCCAAGGGTATGGGGTTTGAAATGGGTGACAGAGAAGAAAAGTGTTTGCACATAGAGCGTGAGGGGCAGAGAGCCTGGGTCTGAATTATATGATGGTGAAAGTGCAAAGAGCCTGGGGTGAAGAGTAAAGCAGAAATGGGCGTACAGCATGCAGGAGACCTAGACCTGCCTGAAATGAAATACTGAATGAAAGCATGCTTTCCTCTGTCACTTTCCTTTTACATTTTCTTGGCAAGGAATCCCTATCAAAAAGCACCTTGAGCCCGTGGGAACAGACTCCTCAAAGAAGGAAACCCATGAGCCACTGCTCCTTTGGTGCAGAAATGTAGTTCTTCCTAAGAAATGGTGGAGGATGATTAATCTACCCAGTGATGACTCCTCAGAGCAGGTTGCTGCTGCTGGCCCAGCAGCATTGGCCAGATCTTCCTCTTTTCTAGTTGGAAGCAGCCATTGACTGCCCTTACTCTGCTTGTCAGGGAAGAGGGATCTCTCTCCTTCTGCCAGCTGAAACCCTGGAGTTGCAAAAGTAATTAGTTTTACATTATGTTACCTTTGTTACTTAGTTCTGTGTCTGCATAGGACCCTCTGCCTCCAGACGGCCTTAGTGTTCAACATATAAACTATATGGTCATCTTTACAGGCTTTTGCTGTGTCAGCACAGCCACATGCCTAGCTGCCCGCTTGCACACCTTATGGACAGCAGTGCTGCAGCAGACTGCTTCTCTTATTGCATTTTGATCCTGAGCACACACACCTCTGCTCATGCTGTATTTATCCTTGGTGTATAGTTTGGTTGGTGTGCATCATGCTGCACAGGAAGAAGCTGCAAGACAGGCACAGGTCAGTGGAAGCTGTGCTGAAGGGTTTGATCTTGCAGGCAGGAGGGGTCTGGCAGCAAAGCCTGGCTGAAATCTGGGCAATGGTGCAAATGTGCTCTCAGATGCACTTACAGAATCTGGGTCTGCATCTTTGCAGGAGCAGATGCCATAAGCATGGCATACTCTGTGATGGAAAACATAGCCATGGCTGTGGTGGGCCAACAGTGCATGAATGAGCTGAGGCAGTCAGAATAAGGGGTGAGCTTCTTCTGAGTTTTGACTTTTCTTAGAAACAAAATAAAGAGCCCTCAAGGTCCATTTTTTATTAAAGAACTAAGGGAAGTCAAGGATACAGTTTATAAAAATTAACATTAGAGGCGATGTATTCAGTAATCTCATCAGGGAAAATGTCCATCATATTTGGAGGTCAAACTCCCTGCACTTTGAGAAATAAACCCCTGTAGTTGCAAACTGGGCCAAAAATTTCACCCTGAAACTAAGATTCCTTTTTGCCTCATCTTCTTGCATCAGATGTTGTCAGTTAGTGTGTTTCTTTCTGTTCCAGTGCACAGCCCTAGCTCTACTCTGCAGCATTTCAGGGCTCTAACATTGTAAAATATAGGTTCAAACATGATCTTTTTCCATAGGAATGTGTTAAACAGGCCATGAAAAGCCAGCATGATCAAAAGATGTTCTACAAAGTATTGATATTTCACTGCTGCTTACCTTGAGCTTCTCCAGTAATTCACCATATCAGAAATACAATATTTGTAAGTTCTTTTTCATAAGGGTCTTTATGGGTTTGGAAATTTAAACACCGCGAAGCTGAAGCTGAATTGGAAACCAAAAGTCTCTAAGCTTGTACATCTTAGAAAAAAAAAATTCAATTAAGTGGGATTTTAGCTGTTTCAATAAAATTGGACTTTCCCTTTTCAAGATAAGGGTCCTATAGAGCTGCAGCAACCTTTATGTGGCAGGAATATCCACTTCTACTAAATGTATAATCCTAGCTCAGGATACAATACACACAACAGGAAATCAATGTATAGTAGAATCAATTTGAAAATATAAAATAAACTAATATATGAGTGGAAAATTGACTTCCTATGGATTAAAAGCAGCACAAATGGTAGAAAAATCTGGCTTTTTAACAGGATGAGGTGGGTGGTAATAATAATGCAACTGATTAACTAGCTGGACTCAAGCTGCTGTGTGTGCACATAGATTTTTTTTTCTCCTTTGGTAAAAGGATTCAAAGAGGAAATAATTTATTGGTGCACTTTGCTCAGTGTTTGTCATTGAAAGGATGCAAAGTGTGTACAGCACCACGAAAAAAGGGGAAAAGTAAAAGATACGGAATGTGCGATTTAAAATATCAGCACCATAAACAGTGTAGGATTACTGCAGCAATCCCATTATAGCTGTGGGGATATATAAATGTTTCCATTATGATTATCATTGGGGAGTTTATAACTCAGCCATTGAGATTTTTATTTTTTAAGGGAATTTAATGTTTGTGTAATGTGCTGTACTGAGTCTGGGAACTGGAAGTCTCTTACTTGCTGCCAGAACAGATACAATCAGACACAGAGAGAAAGCAGCCCCCAGTTTGCCCAGTGTTATCCTCTATCCTGCCATCAGCAGGTCCTTTAATATCTGATACTTCAGGTAGTTTTTGGTCACTGATACCTCTGTGTTGATTGCTGTAAGAGAAAACAAAGCATGGACAAAACAGATTGAGACTATAAAGCTATTCAACATAAACCATAGCTATGACTCTTAGGTTTCTCCATTTCTGACACAGTGCAGAATGACACCATAACCCCCACATTTAGGAAAAATTACTATGTTTGATCACAGGATGGAGGAAAAGAGCACTCATCCTTCCTGCGGCTGAGCCACTGTATCTTGGGGTCACTCCAAAGCAATGGCTGGACCAGAGTGTGCTATTGTGTGCCCCTGGGCAATGACTGTTGAGCCTGGGGACCAAGTGTTCCTAGAATGAGGTATCCAAGTTACTTCAGGTACAAGATTGGAGCCTAACTGGAACCATACAGAATATCCATAGGCTGCAATGGATATATATACAAATAAACTCAGCTATGAATTCTCCACATCTTCCAGATTCACTGGGGACCATAAAATCGGTATCATCATCCCTTGATACAGCCAGCATTAATCTAGGGTGGATGTAGCTATAGTATAGACAGTGTGGCTGTACAGCTACATGGCCTCTCTCCCATCAAATCATTGAGAATACCCAAATTAAGTTGGGGTTAGATGCACATTGAAACATACATTAGATTCATGAAGCTACTTCATTAATGGAAATGGAGACAGAAAATGAGAGATACAATGAATGTGTAGACTTCACTTGTTCCATGTAGTGGTAAATCTCCAAAAAGTAACATTTACAGGCTGGTTGTATACAGCAAGACACAAATCTGCTGTATCCTGCAATGGAAATCCATCTGATGCAATGCAATGCCAGAAGGAGCCAACAGCTCCACATCTGAAAAAGTGATGTATCCCCCATAGTCTGTTATTCTGCCAGGAAGACAACAGAATCCTGGCAAGGGAAAGCAGGAAGGCACCCAAACAGGCTGCTGTGGGAAGCCAGGCAGCAGGTAAGCCTTCTACTAGAAATATAACTGCAAGCAGCAACCCCATACATCTTTAGGAGAAGACAGGTTACATTGCCCAGGAGGGTGACTTTTCTAACATCCCACCTACACTTTTTGTCCTCTAAAAGACTATGTGGAGGTATAGTAATTTCATTGGAAGAAATTAAATGAATCCCATATATGGTCCTCACATAGGCAAGCTCACAAACCCAGGCGGGAGGGAAATGTTGAGGGAAGAGGCTGGCAAGGGAAGAATACCAGATTGAAAAGGGATGCTAAATAAGATATCAAGTGAATACTATATAGTTTTGCCTGGGTGGATGGCTTGTCCTGCCTTCTTGGGATCTCCATAAAATGTATGAACACAGTTTGCATCCAGGAGTAAAAGGCTTGAGCTCATCTAAAACTTGAGTTATGTCCTTATTGGGAAATGGAACTGATGCTGAAGAACAGAAAGAAGACCAGAACTCCTCATACAGATTGCATGTCCAAAAAGCAGCTGGACTCAGGTCATAACCTGGAGTGTCTCACAGCCATAGTAAGTTTAAATATGAAAGTCCATTACAATTCTGATTCTTACAGGAGTGGAGCTAAGTGGATTACTGTTACTTTAAAATCCTTTAACAGTCTAATTTCTCATCTGACAAAAAGGACTTGTGAGCAACGTAAGGCAGAGGTAGAAGGGGGAGGGGAACACATTACTAATCCTGGACCAAACCATTGGGATGTAGCTTTATAAATTAAAGTTAGAAGATGTATGCATATGGGAATTTGCTTCCTGATCCTATGATCTGGGCTCAATCATCATAAGGTGTGTTTGTGCAGGTGAAGTCACAACGCTGGGTCACAGTAGGACCCAGCAGACTATAGAGCTCTTTTTGACATCATGTTGTGAGTAGACCTTTTCTTTCATCTTTGTGTAAGCTTCCCACTGATGTGTGTGGGAAATCTGCTGTGCATTGAATGGAGGGGTGTTATTTTAGATTAATTTCTGATATCATTTAAACTAAGAATTATTCCTCTCTACAGAATGGGTTTGGCACCTCTGACCTAAATGTGCTGAGATCTATAGAGAACGATAAACGGACAGTGCACTGGTCTTGCCATCCAGAAGGGGTGTTACTGGGTAAGAGTAGTTTAGGATGCTAGAATGGTTATTCTTTAGTGCTAGATTTATTCTGTTGCCTGCACCACATGTAACAAACAGCTACTGCTTTAAACCGATCCTGACATCAAGAAGAAAGTAGTCCAGGTTTTTCTTTGTAGGATTGCAACATAAACATCCACAGCTGTCAATGACCAAGAAAGTGCTTTGCAATCTGTATTCACTACAACTGGCAGATCATTTTGCACTCAGTAATTCCACAGCACTTTTCACTTTGCTTTATAATGGTAGAGGAATCTCTGAAAAAATAGATGCGTACCTAGAGAATATATATATTTTTAATGAAGACTAAATCTGCTAAACCTTCCAATTGAGACATGATGAAAACCCAGGTTGGTATCTTAAATAAGTCAGTTAACCAAAAAAATCAGTGGAGACTTTTAACACCTTATTAGCTGCATTAAGAATTGTTACTGCAATTGATAGTACCAGGATATGTGATGCATTCACGTAATGAACTGCTTTTCAGCCATCCTGAGATGTCTCATATGTCAGTCTGGAGGCTGCGATTCTCCAAACAGATAGGAGTAATGAAGGTGTGTCTGGCACTAACTGAGCATGGAATGCATTTTAAAAAATGAAAACAATAATCATGCTAAATAGGACTGTTGGTTGAAGCCATTAGTATCTATCAGATGAGCTGCAGAAGCATTGACAGAAATAGTTTAATATATTGTCAAGGATGGTTTCTAAAGTGTTTCAAGCCTTCAAGGGTCTGAGACACTTCAGAAGGCTGGCTGAGCCTTCTGTCACTCTCTTGAAGTCCAGTCCTTTCTTGGAGACAGAAAGTTTAGGATATGGGAATGCCAGCCAGTTTTGAATGGATTGAGGTTGCTCCAGCTCCAAGGGAGCTTCTTGTACCTGTGATGTAGAAGAGATCTTCTACATCCTCCATACACAGACTGTGCTGGCTATACTGCCTTGTGCATTTTGCAGCCTGTATGCATGGGGAGACAGCTCTGTCTGTCTGCCAGCTAAAAGCTGGAAAAGGGGAGGAAAGAGCAGAGAAAATGTGTAGTAACATTGCAGGGAAAACTTGGAGATATTCTTCAATGCTGAGGACAGCTTCTAGCAGCACTGAGACCTACCTCTTCCCTTCAGATCAGCCACAATTTATGCCTGCATTCTCCCTGGTTTTCCATTAAGAAGTGGGTAATTAAATTTATGATAGGAAAGGAACAATGTTAAGGAGCATACACTTCATTATTGCAAGCAGGGCTTGCGTAAGAATTTATTTTATAGTCACACTGCTAAAAATCACTATTTCAAATGTTGATACTGAGCAGGAAGGAGTGTTTTGAAGAGGCACATACATTCAAGGAAGCTTTCTCAGCCACAAGCATTAATAAAGTCTAAGCTGAGATCTTGGCTGACAGATGACCAGCTCCACTACATCCACTGCACTGCAACATGTTCTTGAGTCTTAATTTATCAGCAATAAAAGTCAGCTTTCCTAAACCTTGTGTTAGGGTAAGTTGCAGCATTGTATGCACAAGGGATATGGTAGCACAGCTCCAAAAAATCACAGCGCTGCACTGTAAGTGGGTTGTGTGGCTTCCAGCCTGTTTCCCACTCATCTAATAGCTCTGAAAACACCTGATACAGTAAGCATAGACCCTACACTGTGTTAGATGGGAAAAATATTGTTGTAGCAGAGCATGCTGCTTCTACATCTGTACTGGTAGGTACAAGGTAAAGACAGATCTTGGCAAGGAGATACATATTTGATAGTAGAGTGTCCTGTAGGGTTTAATCATCATAGCACAGACTGTAATGAATGCTTTAAGGCCACATAGATCAACACCTTTGAAGCCCAAAAGAAGGCAGGGATCTGATTCTGAAAGCCTGACTGCTGGTGTGAATGCCAGTGTCTGGGGTCCCTGTCTGAAGGAATGGGGGCAATCTGAGAAGAGCTAGCAACTGCAAAAGCAAGGAGCAGCAACAAAATAAAGAGAAGGGATTAGTGATGGATTTTTGGATAGCTAGAATAAAAAGCCCATCAAATGCTTCTGAAGTGTTTGTCCATTATAATTTCATAACATTTAAATGACTAAATACATAGGGTTTATAAATTGTTGTGCCAGGGAATGAAATACGAATGTAAATAAAAGCTTGCTGGGCTTGTAGGAGACTTTGAACAGGGTCTGAGATGGGACCAGCTGAATAGAAGCCCATAAAATGCATTTTTAAATTCAGCCCAATCCAGAGGTTGGGTTAAACACATTGTGAAAGAGTTTCTGAAGAGGAAACAATATGCAGATTGGTTCTTGAGTAAGTGGGAGCAGAGGAATATTGCTACTGTATTCACTCCAACCTTTCTATGATCGTACTCTAATGCATACACATTATTAGTATTTATTTGTATTGCAGTAGTCCATAGTTACTGTTGTCATGCACTAGGATCCTATTTTGCTAGCCACTGTATAAACCTGTAATAAAAAAATCCTGCCTTATACAGTTTATATGCTCCCAGAAGATGATTTGTAAATATAGTGTTACTACTAGTTCTTACAGCTCCTCAGCACTTACAAGAAATTCTATGAAGAAATAAGTTTCAGTGCAAGCTGGCATTGAGCCATGAAGATTTAGTTACCTAATTTATAAACATTTAGTAAATATGAATTAATCTTGACATGGCGGATTTTGTGCTGAATTAAATAATCATGCTTACAGTCTATAATGCACTGGGACAATAGGTAAATTAGCCCTTCATTAAAAAATCATGAAGGAAAATGCATAATCTGAAGCAATGCTCGAGTTAAAAATTACAGTTATTTGAACTAAAACCACTATTGTTAGTAAATCTGTGGAGGTTGTTTTTCAGTTTTGTTTTGGGTTTGTGTTTGTGCTTTTCTTTCAGGCAGTATCATGGATCTTCCTGTGTATTGTCTCTATCATGAGATTTCCAGCTGAGGGTATTAACTAAATACCCAGGGTCTAATTGGAAATCTGAGCTAGAAAAACTGTAAATCTCTTTTCAGTCATTTGTCTCGGCACTGCCTGCTCCTCAGCAGCAGGCAAAACATTGTGCGCTTTTACATCTGATTAATGCTAACGAAAGCGATGATTAAAACATCCCTGAATTCTGTCATACAGCACGATTTAAAATTGTGAATTATCCTTCAAAACAGCCAAGTGGTGCAATTGCACATTAGCATAACAGCAAACCTTATTTACACAAGCACCAATGTTGTGTAAATTGGCCTTTAAGTGGGTTTTAAATGGCAATCACTTAGTAGGTGTTTTCAGAACTGCTAAATAAAAAAAACCCCAAACTATAGTGCAATATTTTACAAATGAATACTTTTAATGGGCCTATTTTCAATTGAATTGACTATGAAAACAATGAAGGCAGAAAATGACAACGGTTATTTAATCTGGGATGCAATATAAATACTGGACCAATTTTAAATTGTTCAGCATCTTGTAGCAGAAAGTATTTGTGAAAGTCGAGTGGTTATTAAGCTTACAAACTCCCTGCTTTGCCGTTCTATCATGTGCAGCTGTAAGCTTGGGGACATACACAGCTAAAGGCTAGCTTTGCCGCAGCAGCCCATGGAGTTTAGTGGTGGAGGACATACCTACCTGCAGCCCATTGAGGACCATAGAACATGGGGGTGCCCAAAGAAGGCAGTGTCCCCATGGGAATCCTGTGCTGGAGCAGGCTCCCGGCAGGACCTGTGGCCCCAAAGAGAGAGGAGTGCACAGTGAAGCAGGTTTGCTGCAGGACTTGTGACACTGTGGGGGAACCACGATGGAGCAGAACTACAGCCTATGGGAAGCACTCACACTGGAGCAGTTCATGGAGGACTGTGTTCCTTGGGAGGGACCTCACATTAAAACAGCAGTAGAGTGTGAGGAGTCCTCCCCTGCGGAGGAAGAAGTGGCAGAAACAACATGGTGAACTGACCACAGTCCCCATTCCCCTTCCTCCTGTGCTGCTGAAGGGAAGGACATAGAGAATTCAGGAGTGAAACTGAGCCCAGAGAGAGGGGAGGGGTTGGAGGAAAGTGTTTCAATTTTTGGTGATTTAGTTTTTATTTCTTATTAACCTACTCTGATTTGATTGTTAATAAATGAAATTAATTTTCCCTATGTCAAGTCTATTTTGCCCATGAACTCCCTGTCCTTATCTCAACCCACAAGCCTTATGTTATGTTTTCTGTCTCCTGTCCAGTTGAGGAGGGGGGTGATAGAGCAGCTTTGGTGGGCAACTGGTGTTCAGCCAGGGTCAACCCACTGCACATAGTAGCCTGGTCTGCTAAATATTGCTCAAAGTGGGGACTGAAGGAACCTAGAGTAGAGTAGAGTAGAGCAGAGCAGAGTAGAGCAGAGTAGTTCAGTTGAAAGGATAATCATCTACACCTACAATAATTATCTAGTCCAAATACCCATTGAAAAGTGCATGAGAGTACAAGATGTCACAAAGAAAGACAAGCTGTACTGCAAAGGTTACCACAGACAGGGCAAATAAAGCAGACACCAAATTTAACATCATTCCTAGTGTTTAATCTGCATTTTTATGTGAAATAGTCCTGCTTTAAGGTAACTTTTCTTGCAAGAAGCTGGCTGGTCCCACACCACCAGACAGTCTTTTTCTCAGAGGAAAAACCTGCCTGTCCTGAATCTCAGCCAGAAAATGAATGGCAATTACTCGTATCTTAAGCAAAAAGAATGAAGTTGGATCCATTTGCACTTTGAATTCAGCTGATGAAGGAAAACTTCCAAAGCTCCTATTAAATACCTGGTATCAAATTTAAGGAGTGAGATGATGAAACAAGAACATTTTAACACAGAACATGTCATTTTCTCTTCTTTTTCAACCAGTAATTATTTTGTCTGTGTACTCTGGATCAGCCTTTGGAATTCCAACAAGACTAAAATTTGCACGAAATCAGAAGCATGATTGTCTTAGGCTTCATTCTCAGCACTGTATGGACAGGCAGCTCACATTCAGCCTTGTAATACAAAGTCTTTTTACCAGAATGATGTTTAGAGGTTTTATGCTGTATCCAAGCTAGTATTTTGACTGATTCTAAACTGCTTGCATTCAGATCCCTAGTGGTTTCTCACAGATTAAGGATTTGAATTAATCAGGCTCTAATCAGTCCCTGATAAGATTTGGTGATATTTGTCCTATGTTTGGCATTATGCCTTCTTTTATTGAAAGCCTTAACTTACTCTTGTTTCTCCCTTAGTGCCATCAACACGCAAGTTAACTAATAGTTATTTAGATTCATTTAATCCTTGACATGGGCACATACTAATTTCTGTTGTAGTAGTTTCAGGCTTACTTAGCATTCATCAGCTGATCAGCTCTCCCTCTACTCCAAGAAGTTTTCACTTGCAATGCAAGTGATCCTACATCATTTCAGTGCAAAGTGAGCCATCACAGACCACCTTGAGTCTAACAATGTCCTTATGGCTGTAATACTCACTTGCCCTTCATTATGCCCTGTCTAATATGCCTTTATGTTCATTCTGGTCTCAGCATGTCTACATTTGAAACACATTCCATTCTTAGTGTTCAGATATATTCACAATTTCTAAGTTAAAAAAGGCTCATCCTTAGCAAAACAGTATTTTTTACACCAGTGGAAACCAGGTTGCCCTGAAGTAAAATAATTACTTTGTCAAATGTAAAGTGAGATAAAGGGGTAAAGTATCATATAGGTGATATTTTTACTTGCAGTTCTGGAAACAAAGGTGGGAATTGTAGGACAGCTCCAATTTTGCTAGTGCGGGATAAAGTCAGTGCAGGTGCTGTGCAGGCAACCTGCCTGAGTCTGCACAGTCCTAACCAAGTGAGAACCAATTCATTACTGATACCTTGAATTTGTGTTTTGCTTTGGGAATCTGCACATCTCAAATGTGTTTTCTTAGGCTGTTAGCATACTGGAGACTCCTTTGGGGTGGTGTGGAAAGGACCTCCTGGTCCTGCTTTGAAGGTGCTCTTTTTTTTTGGCATGTGGCTGTTTTGTGAAGTTTTCTGTTAATAGAGATCTTTAACCCATGTAGTTTTGGCATTTGGATAATCCAGCCTTCCACAGAATTTAACATGTTTGAGCTTGTGAGTTCATCAATTTGGTCACATCATTGCAGTAACCAGATCTCTGCTGTCACTCAAATTGCAAGCATTTCTATGTTTAGAGACTATAGCATCCTCTGCGGCATACCCAACTTTGTGCAGCCAGTCTTGGGGAGGAAGCTACAGAGTAACTGAAATTCTTTGCTCATTTTGTGCTGCCCATACTTTCATGCCTCAGAGCAATTTGAATTCTGGGGAATTAGAATCATAGAATTATAGAATAGTTAGGGTTGGAAAGGACCTTAAGATCATCCAGTTCCAACCTCCCTGCCATGGGCAGGTTGTAACCACAGAAAGAGAAATTAGGACTGTAAAGCACTAACTGAAAGAAGGCAAAGATAACAGTAATACCTTAATTACCAAGTGAATACAGAAAAAGGAAAAACCCTGAGTATTTTCTTGTACTACATGCAGTTCCTTTTTCAAAAGTAAATAGCTTGAAATCTCCCTGCTCTCCATGACTTTCAGGCCAAATGTGAAGAATTTACAAATCAAAATATGACTCGTCTAAATTCAGAGCTTTTTACACCACTGTGGAACTTAAACCTATTCTTTCAGCTATATTTCCTGTTCAAATATCTCAGTAAGGAAGATGATACAGGTTGATGCTGATGACTATTTTGCTGGTGACACAGAAAATGGACAAAATGCAGCTAATGTTCTGCATTTTAGTGGCCTTGCCATGCTAACAGAGGTATTTGGACTGTATAATGAAACCTTTTCTCTCCCTGAATATGTGTGAATATGAATTGGTCACAAGTGTATTCATGTTTGATATCAGCAGTACTCTGTGCATTGTTTATCAGCAAAATAAATATTGCACATCCTGGACCTTCTGTCATTCAAAAGAGAAGGTGGGACAAGATCTTGCCTTCCTCATACAGCCAGGGAGGATAAGGTCAGCAGTCACTCATTGCTATAAATTCAGAAAAGGAATGGCACTGATTTTACACTGAGTTGGACTTGGAGAAGACCTAAGGGCAGCAGGGACAAAAAAGAGGGCTGCATTTCTGGTTACAGTCACACAAATGTCTGATAATGCTCTAAGCAACAGAAGCAGATTCCTTTGGCTCATGCCAATGAACGTGTGCCTCTGCACATGCACATAGCACCCCACCTGGATGCTGCATGCAGCAAGCTTAGCCTCCGAAGGCACTGAAAAGGGATCTTCTCCAAAGCATATCAAAGTGAACCAGGTTATATAGTCTATCATAAACTCTCATAAATAAATGTTCTTTCTGAAATAGTTTGGATTCCCCTTTCTGACTTTTCCTACTTGAGGGCTATTCCCAAATCTCACACCTCTGATGGTAAATTTCTTCTAATTTTCAGTCTACATTTATTTATAGCCAATTTGAATTTCATTATTTGAATATTATTTATTCATATGCTTTTGCTGTTGTGCCAACTTTACCCTTTAGCTTAAATAGATTTTTCACCTGCTGGAGAAGATGCTCCTTTGATATATTTATAGGGAGAACTATATCACATATCAGCCTTCGTTTTGCTAGGCTAAGCAAGCAAAGCTCTCTTAAAAAGAAAGGCCCCCATTTCTCAAGATATCTTCATAACATTTCTCTGCCTCAGTTCAGTGTGAACTCATCTTTCCTGGATGTGGTTTTAGGAACTATATTCCTTTTTTAATGTAAAGCCTGGTGCAGCGTCCATACCTCCAATATTTCCTTAGTTCTGTTTAAAAAATATGTTGTCTGATGCAGTCTAAAACCATATTTGCTTTGATCAGCAAATCCTAAGAGCTGGCATGGGCACTCACACTGTCAATCGTGCTGTGACTAATTTTCCTTTAGATTCTTTATTTTCATGCCTTGATTCCATAGAAAGCGCTTTCTTATTGCATCAGAAATTCTTGATCACAACTCTGCATTTGGGACAGTTTCAGGCTGGTCTCTCTACGATATTCCAGACTTTTTCCATATGAACAGTTTTCCTGATTTTGTGTCATCAGCAAATTTTTACCATATAGACCAAGTCTATCAATGATATCCAAGAGCCAGTAAAGGACACATGATTAGATGTCACAGTACCTGAACAGTTTAAGCATCCAGTCCTTGGTGCACAGTCTAACTCTTGGACAGGGCTTGTAAGTTTCTTCAACAAGACACAGAGGTCATGGCCACCTCCACATACAATCTGTAAAGGACCCATGCTGAATACTAAGTGTTGCAAGTGGTTTTTTACCCAGTCTGCATACACCACTGAAGACAAGGCATTTGCCTAAATTAGAAGTACAGATGTCTACTGAGCCCACAAGTTCTTAGGGTTAGATAGGTGTAAAACATGAAGTGGAACTATAGATTGCAGTGTGTGACATGGACACTTCAGGTTGTCTTCTCAGTCTTTTATCAGGCCCCTTTTGGAGCTGGCTTAGAATAACAAATAAATGTGGTCCCAAGGGCAAAAGTTCTATGTCTTTACATTTATCAGGAATGAACTTTGCTCAGTCTGATTTTCTGTTGACTCCAATACTACCAAGAGGCCTTCTGCTAAGAGTCCTCAGCAGCGTACCAGCAAGCTGACCGAACTCAATGGTCTAAAAAGATGATTAATACTACTGCTAATACTAACAACCATAATAGCAATAATAGCTCCCTTTAAAAAGAAGTTCAGTCTGATTTGCTCCATTTTCTAACTGTCTCCTCAATGCAATCTTCTGTGCTTTTCCTCCAAATTCACTCTAGTGGAAAGATCCTCAGTTCAGTCTTCCAGCAAAGCAGCTCATCCACGCTTAAGCTCACATAGACAGCAATCTCACTTTACAACTGAGGTTAATCGGTCATGGCTGATGAGCTTTGTTTAATGAAGAGCCATTTGTATAGTGCCCTTTGGATAAAGGCTCTATATTTTAGCATTCAAGAGGAGGTAAAAGGAAGAAATCAAAAGCCACAGGAGGGGTTAACACCAAGGGACTTGTTTTTCTGCTTTTGTTTTCCCAAGTAAGTACTATAAATTGAAGATTTGCTTCTGGAGGATTTATTATTCCTAACTCTACAGCATGTGCTTACTTTCTCAGACCCCAGATGTGAAAATGAGCTTCCATACAGCTGCCCAGAAACTTGCAGCAGTCTGCATGTAATCTGAGCAGCAGTGCCTACTTGAGATAGATGTATCAAAAATGAACTGGGCAGGTTGTGCATTTCCAATCTGAACCCATCTCTAAAATTCCCGGTGCTGCTCCCCTGCTTTATCCTCTGGAATGATCTAAGGTCAGAGCGTTAATCACTCATTTTTACCATGCTGTTGGTGCAGCTTTTAAATCCGAGTCCTTCTTCTTGTTTCCTTCTATGCTGAGAGCAAAATAAAAACAATGAAACCAGAAACTTTGCTTCCACTGTTCTGTGCTGGCACCCAGTGCTGCTACCTGGCAGACCTTTAAAGTGTCGATTCTGCATGACTAATTGATTGCTTCAGCTGGGGTTAATTAATTAATTAGTAGCAGAGCTGCATTAAAGATTGGAGGCATTCAGAACTCCCATAATGGACGTGAGCTTTATTAGTACATAAAATGAGTGTTTAAAATCCACACAGCAACTAATATGCTCTTGAGGCTTTCATTAAACAAACCTATAAAATTACTTGCTTCATTATGTATTTTAGTTACTTTCTTCACATTGTACGGTATCTCTTCACCTTTTTCTTTTGCCAGCCAGTTTTAAGTGCCTATTTGAAATCAATTTCTCTAATAATGGGCTTAATGAGCTCATCAATTAAGGCTGCCATAATGGAATGTAACTGTGTGGTTTCAGTTATCAGTTAAACTCTGGAACTAATTTCCATGCTTCATCTATCAAAAATGATTGGCTAATATTGTTTAGCTTCTGCTTTAGGACGATAGGGAGACCTCAGGCCCTTCCTCACTAATGTCCGGAGGGCTGAATTTCTTCTTGGAGAAGAAGAAAGGGAGGGAGGCAAGATGGAATGGGAAGAACAATGAGCAGAGAGATTTGGGCCCCTATCTGGATCTGGAGTAAGTGTGATCCTGTATTTCAATGCCAGCATGGTAATTAGTAGTAATGGATTACATTTTCAGACGTATTAGATAAAATGATCGTTCCACATGAAAAATCCCATTATGAGTTTCTTACCTCTCGCTCCCTCTGTCTCTCTTCAGCTTTTGCTTGCTCTCTCCGTTTTAATAACCACTGCCCTTTTCTGTGACCCCTTTAAATAATGGTATAAATGGTCAATAGACCTAAACATATAAATATTTCCTCAAAACAATGCCCTTGCATTTATGGCTGCCAAACATGAATTTTGGGAAGCGCTTTCTCCGTACAGAAAAGAATAAATACCTCACCACACACAAAAATCCATCACGCCAAGAAAAGCTCCAGAAATAAATGGAGTGCAAAATGATAATTGTTTTAGAAAACACTGTTAAAAAGCAGAACAATTGGAAAAATCATGGTTTAATTTCTCATTGTTTAATTAATGAATACTTGGTGTTGTTAAGATTAGATGTGTTCAGGTTAGCATGCTAAAAGAATTACTGACTGCTGGTAGGATTTTAATGGTTCTCAGATATAATTGAAACTTTCCAGGCTAACAGTAGCCAAATTTACCTCATAATCCACATATTGACTGAAATGTTTAAATCTGTTTAGCTGTCAGAAACTTCATGTGACCTTTGCTGTGGCTATATATATTTCTCTTACAGTGGTATCCGTGCTTTTCCAGACATTTTCCAGGTGTTTTTAAGAGATGAAGGAAGGCCACATTTTAGATGGAGAATGGCAGGCTGGAGTTTGGCTGAAGGGGAACAACAGGGATTTTTGTGATACAGTCTTTTTGGATTCACTGTAATGGGACCACTCTTCAAGTAAGGGACTTGAAACCAAAGACACTATGCGAGGTGGAAGTTAGCGATTAGGTGTCAGAACATGGATGCTGCTTTTATTTTTAAGACATGAACTTTCAATGTTGGTGGAATATTATCCAATAAAACTCAAAAGCAGAGGGTATGTGAGTATCACAAATGCCATCCCAGAAATGTCCCAACTGAGAAAGATTCCTCAAGCTTTGCTTTAGAGAACCCAGGATGAGAGATGACTTCCAGCAGGTTATCAACCAAAGCAAACCAAAGTGGGTCTGGACGGGAGGGACAGTGGGATTTAGCAAAGGTTTCCTTCTCAAGGGGAGAGCCATTACTATCTGGCTGTTGTTCTGCGAGTGATTTTGTAATTGAATGTGCATTAATTTGATGGCTCTGATTGTGCACCAGTGCTCACAGTTGACACTGCTTATGTGAATTGTGTTAAATTTGTCCAGTAAACTTTCTTATGAATAAAATTAATGCCAGATATGCTCTTCTGTGAGATAGCAGAAATTGTGGCAAAGGAAATCAAACTAGTTTGCAAACTTTATAATAATGCTGTTCAAATAGTCAAGCTGTACAATATGAGAGAATGAGCTCTGTCATAAAGTTAGAAAGCATTTAGCTTTCCAGAAAGTGACATAATTTTTTTAGGTCTTTGGTATGATGAGGCCCCTTCGAACCCTAACTATTCTTTGATTCTATGATTTCATGTATTTTTTCAAGTTAGACTTTATAGAAAACCATAAAAACAGGGTGTTGACAAGATATTGAGAGTAGATGAACTCTAAACAGGTCCTATAGTTTTCTTGTGTATTTTTGATGCTTTCTGTGTTTTGAGTGTTTCTCAAGAAAAGTATAAAGAGATAATAATGAAGGGAGAACCTAACTGAAGGTTCGTCTCTCCTCATCTTCAGTTTAGGATGACAAAGCTTCGAAACCCCCAAATTTCTCAATATGCTTAAAAAACAAAGGAGGAACCCTTTAGTTATATGTAATATATCATAGAGGGACTAAGAGAAGCTTAAGCTCAATTTTCTTTTCCAATTGGGATAATTTTAATGTCAGTGATTTAATGTAGCTGTAACAGTTGTAAAGCAAATGTTATTCTAGAGCTGCAATTCATAAAATTGCAGCCAAAGAGAAACGCCAGTGGTAGATATGAAGTTGTGCTGTTAAATCCCATGCTCTGAACTCTGATTTAGCTCCTGATTCTTTTGCAGACTCCCCTTATCATCTGGTCCTTTAAAATCTCCCTCTGCCTGAGTGAAGGGGGATGTGGAGAGTGCCTGTGCCTCCACTTTGTCTGCCACAGATCTTTGATTCTTCTCTCAGGGAAATTTTATATCTCCTTGGTTTTGGATTTACTAAATGGTAAAGCCTATAAGTAGGCTATTAGGGTCTGAAAACACAATTGCTCCAGTGCTACCTCCAGCAAGACTCATGTGCACCTATTTCCTCCACAAACACTGCAAGAAACCCCTGTTGGCTGTGGTTTGTCCTTTTCCTTCCCTTTTTCTTCCAGGACACTGGCTCATGAGCAGGATGGATAGGCAGCAGACAGCAGGAGAATGGCACAGATGGAACCTGCAGTGGTTGCAGTCCTTTTTGCAAATCAAGGACCATAGGCAGCAAAGTATCCTTGAAAGCAGAGATCTTTCTTGGCAAATCCTAGTGCTGTGAGAGCAGGAAGAGAACTCAGTGAATTTCAGTTGTATGCTGCTGTTTTGTAAGCTTAAAGGGCATAAAAGTATAATTCTTACATTTAGTGCTAGGGCATGCGTTGGCCTTGGTTCTGCTTTACCCACCCAATTGTCTTCAGCTTTCATTTCTTTAATGGCAGAAAACGATTCGTAACCAGTGGTAAGGAAGATAGCAGGTTTATTCTGAATCCTTGATGGCTCCCCTCTGCTCCTTCCCTTTAAAATAATATTGCTATTATTAAAAGACATTCAAAACCCGGCCACAATGTCACTGTCCACCAAGGTTTCACTCTTGGTGCTTAGATATGCACTATAGCTTTGTGACAGGATAAGAGAACAGGGATATGGCAGGCCTTGAAGAAATTAAAGGGCTCTAAATAATAGTAATAATAAGTATTTATAAAAGTCTGTCTTTAAGGGCTGAGTGGGCTCCCTGTGCCCTATTTACACCTTTCTGGTCCTCAAACAATAGCAGTGGGGTTTCTTTCACTGCAGCACACCAGCGAGCTTAAACATTATTTCTGTAACAGCCTTTTGTTTTCAGCTCCCATGGAGAGAGGGGGGAAAAATTGAGATAAAGAAGTGTTATTAAAATTGTGACACACGGCTCTGGGAGTACGTTAAAGATAGAAGGAGCCAGGACGTCAGGAAAGAAATAATGAAATGCAAAAATCACCCAGACTGACAATTGGGAGCCTATGTAGCAGCTTAGCCTGTTGGTCCAAGGCTATTTGTCATAATCAGCAGCACTTTTCTCATTAGCAAAAAGCCATTACCAGTGGACTTTATCAGCAGCTGTGAGTTATCAAGGGGCACACAGCAATCCTAGCGTGTAGTCGTGGGGTTCAGCAGGGGTCCAGCTGCTTTAATAAGCCACCAACTCTTTCCCCAAGTTCCCAGTCAGGTGTCACTGCCATTCCTGGAGAAGCAGCCGAGTGCAGTCTATTAACCACCTCCCTCCAGTGCCTTCCTGATCCCCCAGCCCAGGGGAGAAAGACTCTCCCTCTCTCCTTGTTTTCCCCTTCCTTCCTGACCTGCACAGCGGCCAACCGGGTTAAGTCTGTCCTACTTGCCTGGATCAGTCCTTCTCTTCTCCTCCTCTCTTCTTTTCCACATCTCCATGCTAGCTCTGCCCACTGCAGCTTGCTCAGTCACCTTGCATGAATCAAGCTTTTCTTCTCCTTCATGCTCCTTCTCCATCTCCTTTGTGTAGTGTACAAAGCCCTATCTCCTCCTTCCTGTTCTCTCTCCAATGCCAGCTGGTTGGATGTGCCCTCCTAATCCTCCACATCAGCAGTACAGGTTGCTTTCTGGGGAGCACCTTCAAACTTGCTCTGCCCTGCCATAAGTCTTGCTGATGTAATATGGCTGTGTCTGAGCTCACAACGAGATTTTTTCTCTCTTCTCTGTGTTCTGTCATCTGCCCTGTGAGATGGATGGTCCCTTAGTACCCTTTTAAGACTTATTTAGACATTTCTATCCTATAAGTATTCTCCAAGACCTTTTCCAGAGATCATGTCCTGCCTCCGACAGATGATTAGGACAAAAATAATGCCCTTTTCCTGCCCATGCTGTGCTGTCTCCATGACAGATGGTATTGAGCAGAGTTGAGTTGAGCCTGTGCTTAAGGCCAGCCTGGAAGAGTTGGACTTGAGCACCAGACTGGGGGGACTGCCTCAGCAATCAGGCACCCTTGCAGGACTGCTTAGATAGAGACATGCAGGGAGAGTAAAGAGTGCGTTCAACAACTTCATGAGGTACATCCAAAGCATCCTTTAGCCCAAGGAGAGAAAATATGATCCCCTCTCCTCCCTCTTTTTTTTCTTAAATGCAAATAAAAATTTTACCCTTTTTTTCTTTTCAAATTTCAAATATTTATTTTTTTAAAAAAATACAAATAAAATGCCCCATCCTTGGAAATAACCGCGTTGGATGGGCTTTGAGCAATCTGGTTTAGTGGAATGTGTGCCTGCTCATGGCAGGAGGGGTGAAACCAGGTGATCTTTAAGGTCCTTTCCAACCCAAACCATTCTGATTCTGTGTGAGTCTATGCAAATAGATGTCTTACTTCTTAAGTTGCTGATTGGAACTCCCTTTCAATGGGAAGGAAATCAAAGCAATTCAATGTCAGCTCGCTTCCAGTCTCTTCATCTTCTCTGTGGCTGGAGTGGCAAATTTGTTGCATTTTAAGAAAACAGCAAATAGTATCTCACCTCACTGAGAGGTGAACATGAAGGATGGTGATCCTCAGTGTGCTGCTCCACTGGACCCTACTGGAGTCATTACAGGTCATGGACTGAAGGATCTGAGCAGATCCAGAATTTAATGAAGTCAGTGAAAATACTCCTATTGACTTCAGGGAGCTTTGACAGAGGTGCTGATTGAGACAAAAAGAATATAGTCCTGCATAGAGCAGAAAATTATACTGGTGCAAGCTCCTGTGATAGAAAGAGATAAGGAAATGTGAGATTTGTAGGCTGATTTGAGGACATGTTTTCCACCCTTTTTTTAAATTCTAAGGCTTTAGAGACACCCTTAGCTATATAAGTTTAAATTTATGCACAACAACCCCTAAATTATTATGATTACTGATGCTGTCAGAGTTGAGAAAACACCTTCAGCGAGCATGGCTAGGAATAATTTCACCTTGCATAGGAATTTGCTGTATAGATACCTGCACTGGAGATGGTTCACCTGCAGAGGTATTGGAGAGGCACTTCCAGAGCATGGATTATCAAATATGATACAGGAATCTATGAATTGCACCATAAATTTGCTCATTGCCCTCCTTGGGCTGTAACACAAGCAGATGAATGTGTTTGTTATTGACTTAAATTGTATAGACAGCTGCATTAACTCAGATGCACCTTGCCCTGCCTGACTCCCACTGTTACCTCTCCTCCATCAACAGGAATAAGATCTCAGGAAAATCTTGGATCCTGATTGAACAAAATGCTTTTAAAATATTAATAATGTTATATTAATAAAAATTTTAATAATCTTCAGACTTTGTATGTTAAAGTTATGCTATAAAGAGGTTTTGCTGACCCAAGGCAGTGCCATAATATGTTGCTTTGAATACTTGTAAAAAGGAGATTTATAATAGTGTAGTATTTTGACACTTTTTTTTTTTAACCAGAACCATTGCACAAGTTGGAAACTCATTCATTCCTGTCTGCATTGTGAACCAGTATTTCAAACACATTGCAGGAATGTTTTACCACCATTGTGCTGTGGTACAGATGGAGAAATCTCTCATTTAGTTTGGAAAAATACTGAAACCATCCAGCTTTCTGAAGCTCGATGGCAAGGTTGAAAAAGCAGACTGCTTCACACTCTCTAATTATTATTATCATCTTATTTAAGTTTTATTACATTGTTTGGGTGACTGTTACAAAGCAGGAGCCTTAACAAGTAACTAGGATGCCTCAGTCCAAGAAAAAGCTTGTAATCACACCATACGGCACATAGCCTCAAGTGCCTGTATTGGTGGTGGACTACAGGATGGGAGGTGGACTAGGGATGATGGGAGCAGCCCTCAGCAAATGAGTGCCTGAGATGCATCAAAACCCTTGTGAGCTCCCAGGAGGGTGAAGGAGATATCCAAAGAGGGACCACAAGGTGGCTCTAAATATACTGAAGAGGAGATTCTTCCTTCCTTCCTTTCAGATATCTCTAACCAGACATCTATGAGGAAAAAGCTACTGCTATTGTTTTTATACATATGCACCACAGATAATAGATACTCTTTTAAAAGTATTGCTCATGAAAACAGATCTACTGACAGCTTGGTCCCTCAGGTAACCACACCAAACCAGGGGCTAGGTAACTACTGGGCTAGTAAGAAAGGGATGCCATGGACCAGAGTATCAAATATATTATTTTCCGTAGTGTTACCTGTACTGACATAAACCCTTCACTTTTTCCACTTTTTTCTTCATGTTTTTGGGATTTCTTTTTGATTTTAACACTTAAGTTGCTGATAACAGGCATTTGAGCCTGTAGGTCTCTTCCAACTGAGATATTATACTCTAGAATATGCATATAGCCCATACATATACTCTATTATCTGAGATTACAGGGAGAAAGCAGGTTGTTCATAGTTTGGAAAAGTTGTCAATTTATTTACACTGCAAAGAACTGGGTTATAAGGCTCTGAAACACAAGCAAATCAATTCTGCCTCAGCAAGGAACACTGAACGCCCATCGACTTCTACAGCAGGGGTGAGTGGTTCAGGCAAGAGGGAGGGAACTGAGCCCCCAAGTGTAAAATGCAAATTCTAGCAGTTTGCTTCCATTCAAGGGAAAATCAAGGACAAAAAGAATTTACTTTGCTTCCTATTGTGTTGTTCCTTAGTGCTTTTTGGTAAAAACACAGAGGAGTTGACCTTGGGGTCTTTTTTTACCTCTGCTAAATTTAAATGTTTGCTATACGAAAGAGAATGCAATGTGCTGTGTTCAATATCAGATGTTAAACCTTATTTGAGGCATTTTGGTTTAACATTATCTGCCTTTCAGGTCTGTGCAATTCTATACCTCAGGATATTGTCTAATGCAGACGTTCCTATCCATGAAAATGCAAGAAGTATTTAAAGAGAAAATCCTATAGTTTCAATGACATAATAAACACTTTACTTCTGAGATGTTTCTAAGAAAGAACCTGATCGGTACATGATGTTCGTGTAAACTTGAATTCCTCACTGTAATGTAGAACAGAGAGTAAATAATCTTATTATTTATCTTGCACATTGGCCCACTTCAAGACAGATGAATGCATCTTGTAACTGATTAGAAATGGGACCGTAATCTCAGCTGCAAGAATCAGCAAAGGAATTGTTCTCAAGAGACAGAAGCAGAAAGAATTGGAGGGGAAAATCACTCACTTTTCTTGCTCAATTGTTGTCCAAATCTCCTTTCCTCCCTCCCAAACCCCCAGAAAAAAGAGAGGGAATGACCATATCACATCTATTATTTTGGACAGAATTATGACCAAAGAGTTGTAGTAATAAAGTTATTAAATATTTCAGATAATACCCATTGAACTTGCAAGCCATTTTATTCTCTCCCCATGTCGATTTCTTCATCTTTTATTCTGAAGATTAATAGAATTCTCAATAGAGTAGAAAAGCAGCTCAAACAAGGCAGTCGCTAATAGGTTGTTTGTTGTTATTATTGTAATTATTACTTTGTATAGACAGCTTGGGCAAAACAATGTTTAAGTTGGATAAATGTAAGTGGAGACTGATAATGCTAGGTATCACTATAGAATAAGATTAAAAGGTCTAAGCAATGGCAATGCTAAAAAAAGGTTTAGAAATGTTAGTGGAATGCAAACAGGAAGCAGTATATTACATAATGCTGCAGAAAATGTAAAACTCTACTTCTCATAATAGGAAAAGTGTCTCATAGAGATAGCAGTGCTCAGCTCTGCTCCCCATTCAGCAAGTAGTTTTGTGACTTAAACCTATATATAAGTGTTTTGCTGCTTTGGATCCTTGTAATACTCATCAGAAGTGAATATTCACTGCTGATCTGCCATGGATTCTCCAAGAGCAAAACTGTACCTGTCAGTCAGCACACAGCTAAGCATAGTACCCAGCCTGGTGTCCTGTAGACATTGCCATGCTTTGCCTACATTGGACATAAATAAGTAGTAGCCTCTATATGAAACTAAGGGATGTCAATTAAAGATACTTGCGTTGATTGTGGCTGTAGATAGGTCAGTTTCGGCTGTGGCAGGAATAGAGTTGGCATAACAAACTCTGCTTTAAAAAGTGCATCAGAATGGATCTTGGGAATTCTCCCTGCATCAGTGGTTGTCCATAATCCTAAAAGTACACTGCGCATTAAGACAGAATTTAGATTTGATAACTTCGCCTGTCTCCAGAGGAGGCACTGGTACATAGAGCTGCAAGCCAACTGCAGATCAGGGTATGGAATCCTACAGTTCTTTTTATCCAATACAAACACATGTGAAAATTCCTCCGGCTTTCACAGAAAGATGTTGGACAGTGCAGTGGGAAGCACTGAAGCTTTCTGAAAGCTGTTTGTGTGTGTCAGGCTGTGTGATGCGATCATCTTTGGGCAGCAATGATACTTTTAAAAGACGTGTATTTGCAGATAAATCTGCTCTTTGTAATTTATTCTGCACATGTTGAATATTGAGAAATTTTGAGAGGCTTAGCTTTCCTGACAGAGCTGAAGCCTTATGAGATCCCCATTTATAAGGATGACTGAGTGATGCAGAGAGTTTAAGTGACAGTTCATTCTCTCTTAAGCCTTCCCTCAGCCAGTCTCAATTTGCAGAAAGAGATGGAAGGGGAAACAGGGAATGAAGTACTGTATAAAGACAAAAATCACAGATTGTGAGGTGGAAAAGACCCATTAGACCATCTAGTCCACAGACTTACAGGAGGAGCATGCACTATAGGGTGAACTGCCAGCAGATTCGCCAAGAGTGAAGATGACAATGGGATTAAAAGTCACTAACAGAGAAGAAAGTGTTGATGCAAGAGAGAAAAGTCTAGGTGTAACAGGAGTCTGTCCCTTCTAAAGTGTTATTCTCACCTTTCTCTACCTTCCTATGCCACATCAGAAAGCTAGAAGTACTTGGAATAAGAGAAGATCCTAGACAGCTCATAGGGAAAGGTTCCAAGTAACTTTTGTTCATGGCTGTAAAGTCCTACTTATTTTTATTGAAAATATTAAAAAACAAATTACGTCTCTCTGAGCACCATATTGTTGACCTTGACTTCAAAAGTATCTCCTTTCAGACTGAATACTGAAAGCATATCAACTATAAAATGAGAAGATTAAGGAGGGAAAACTAGTAATATACTCCCCAGCCTTCAACAAGATCTGCAGTTAATTTTATGTAAGATTCTCTGCTGTAGTAATGTAACGTTTGTCTCTGATGCACCCTTTCCAGTTGCTTCTTATCAGCTGCATCTCTTTATTTTCCATATTTACCTTCGTTTCAATGAAATACATTGTCTCTCACTGCTTGTCCATGGTTTTGGCACAACTTTTGGGCAATCTTGACTGAAATGGAAAGGTCACAGATATTTCTGACGAGTTTAGTGCAAACAGGCAGGAGGGAGGGGAGTAACCCTCTGTAAGAGAGGGTTATCGCTTAGACACAAGGAGATGGACTTATGAGACTTTCTGAAAAGCCTGTTTCCAAGTCCTATAGAACTCTGTTGAACTTTATGTCTGAACTCATCCTCCAGGATCACTTAAAAGATTTTGTTCCTATGTGACTTCTGCAAGTCATTGTGAGTTGTACCATGCTTTCTTTCCTAAGGTTGATTAAAACTTCAGGCTGTTTTCAAACTCCCATTTCTCTTCAGATTTGTATCCTCAAAAAAGTATCTCTATATAAGTGCAAAATACCTAATATTTCAAAGCTTTTTGCCTTATCTTAATGTAAATGGCCCGATTTCAACGATGCAAGTAGCATACTTGCCCATGGCTATGCTTACGAGTAGTGGCTGCAGCTTCAGTGTTTATTATTGCACCTCATTATGCTCATGTTTGCTTATTTATCTTCCCCAGGATTTAAAAATCTTGTGGAAGAAATCATGACATTGCTTAATCAGTGGTGAGTGAACAAATGCAACCTTCTGAAACAAACAGAAGCACTTGCACAACGCAGTGGGGAGCAACAAGCTCATTATGAAATATTAGATTCCCTCTCCTGCTGGTGAAAGCAAGACTTCAGCAACTTGCAGTTTAGGACCACAAGAAAATAGATAAGCTTTGAACCATTCCCTGAAGGTTAATGGGTTTGGATGCCTGCAGCCCAGTGGGGAATACCTGAACAAACCCCTTCCACAGAAAAACCCTCACCACTGCTCTGCAGGTGACCAAGAGCAGGATGTGGCAGAATCATTTAGTGCTCTTGCCTTCCATTTTGTCACAATGATGCACAGTAAGAAGTTGTATTTTGGATAAAGAGATCTTAAACTGTTGTAAATGCCTTGTCTATGCCAAATGGGGCACTGAAAGGGATTTGCCAGGCACAACTGGCCTCATGAAGAAGATGTGATACATGCTGCAGTCAGGATCATGGTTGTCCTTGCATTATATGTAAGTCTGAAGTTGTTGAAAGAGCACAGCCTCCACCCCTTGAATAACATAAGCTCTGCCTCAGAACAGTACAGTCATTTGGAGCAAAGGAGTTACCAGCTAGAGCCTAAAGAACACCAATACCCAGTTTCTGATGATGGTCAAGACCAGCTGCTTATGGGAGAAGAGAGTGCCCTGCAGGAGACCAATTTTTGTTAGGGTAATGTGGGAAAGGATAAGCCTCATCCTAAACTTGAACAATTAGAATGACTTTTGATCCTGAAATACTCAGTTCAACATGCCCATTTTTGTGCCGGTCACTCCAGCCACACTGAACTATTTTCTTAGCAATGGAAAGCTAACATTGCATGAAGCTGATTTAAAAGAATGCTGCGTGGCTGTAAGTGTTGGTGTCTTCACTAAAGAAAATGAAAAAAGAAGGCCCTCTTCCTCATAGGCAGTAAGATAGCACTCAGAGATATGCATTTTATGGGAAATGAAAAAATGTGGGGGGAAAACTGTAAAGCAGCTTCCTCAAAATGGCTACTAGAGCCTTCCCTCATTGAAGTTGACAGGAATTTGTCAATAGATGTCCATGCGCTTCAGACAGGCTCTATGAGACCAGTTAAATGTTTCACTAGATTTCCAGGGTTAAATGGTTTAATTATTTCAGTTCTGTTCATGTTGATATTGAAGGCCTGACAGAAATGAAGTAAATAAATAAACGTGAGGCTGAATCTGGTTGTTTCCCTTTCCAAACAGAGCTATCATTTCAAATGCAAAGAAAGGGAATAAAGCCTGTGGCTACGACAGGGTTAATAGTAAAGCCCTTTTTTTTCTTTCCTTTGAAATGGCTCCATGGTTCCAGAATGACTCTTTGCTTCCCCTCTTAATCTGTATTTTACGAGTGAGAAGCTTTGCATTATGCAAATCGTTAGATAGGAACAGGTGACATTTCAGCAAAGAACATGATCAGCGGCCCGGGCCTGGATTGGGCTGCTGATTTATACATTAGTATTTGTCACAAGGATCGCAAGTACTTCAGTCTACATTCTGCAATTTGCTCTTCTATTTTTTTCTTTCCCTCCCCACAATCCTTAAGGTGGAAACTTCATCAAAACGTTTAAAACACACTGCCTGGACCAAAGGGAGCTGCTTTTCTTCTGGAATTGGGGGTGAAACAGCACAACCTTGTTTGGGTGACTGTTTCCTGGTGTTAATTGTCACTGCATGGTTGCTTATTGCACCTTCAGGACCAAGCAGAGCACATCTGCACAACTCCAGAGCCAGATCCTCTCCAGCAGTGACCAACCCCTCTGGTAGTTCATTGGCTTTATTGCAGAAGGGGGACCATTATCAGATGGGCAACTTGGTGTCCTGGGTTCAGCAGTAGCAGTCATTTTTCTCCTTCTTAGTAGCTGGTGAAGTGCTGGTTTTTGGACTCAGCCTGAGAACAGTGCTGATAACACCGATGTTTTTAGTTGATGCTCAGTAATATTTACTCTGACCAAGGATTTTCTGAGTCTCATGCTCTGCCAGGGAGGAGGGGAAGCTGGGAGGAAGCAGAACAGGACACCTGACCCAAACTAGCCAAAGAGGTATTCCATACCACAGCACATCATGCCACTATATAGACCGGGGGCAGTTAACCATAAGGGAGATCACTGCTCGCTTGGGCTGGGTATCAGTTGGCGGGTGGTGAGTGGTTGTATTCTCTTCCCTTGTTATTTCCCTCATCATTATTATCATTGGTGGTAGCAGCAGTGATTTGTGTTATACCTTAGTAACTGGACTGTTCTTATCTCCATGACACTTGGACTTCCATTTAAACTTTGTCAAACACCTACAGAACAGATATCTTCAAAGTCAAAAATGTGTCGGGATGCAAACATTTATAGTCCCTTTTTGCTTTTTCTCCTGGACATTCTCCAGTGGCAGGCAGGCTCAATACAGATTGATTTGTATGCCATGAGATATGTTTTGGACTGTAATTTTTTTTCTGGAAAAACTACTGGAGAGAAGAAGGGGATTTACTGCACTGAATTTAACATCAGGAGCAGTTGTTTTTCTTCCTTTCATCTTCTAGTTCTCTGGAGCATTTTGGTTTTTATTTTCATAGTGGATTTGCTCCTCTTCTGCTAAAACCTTAAGGTTTTTACTGTGACAGTAGCTTAAATCAGGGAACAGGAGAGGTAGTTAAATGGCCACAGTGTCATTCAAAAGCCAGTTAAACAATGCTGTTCACAGCAGTCTGCTCATGCTCCTCAGCATGGGCAGAAGCATGTTGGTGTGAAGGATGTGGTGATTGCACGCTGTCCATCATCCCTGCCTTGTGTGAGTGCAACTCCAAATACTGTATTTGCCAAATACAAAATGGCAACAAATTTACCCAAATGCAGGTTGCTCACATGATTTCACAAGAGTCTGTAATGCAAATATAGTCTGTTGGTCTTCTTTTAAGCTGCCTTCCTGCCCAAAGGCACCAGGACAGGGCTATACATGCTTTATGGCACTCATAACCATGGGACAGTGTCAGAGGCAATGCCAGTTTTACATTTACTGCAAATCAGGGGAGAAGGAAATGCAGAGGCGTTTCTTTCCCCATTTGGTGATGCTGGTGGTGTCTGCTTCTCCCTGTCACTGCCTGAGCCCATCCCAGGCAGGGACCCTCCTTGCATCCATTATTGTGGCCTACTTTTGTCCTCAGCACTCAGGTGGGTCTCTGTGGATGGTTCCTGTAAGGCTAATACATAAATAACTAGTCTGCAGGAACCTCTGCTCTACTCTGTGCTCAAAGGCTGCACTGTCTTGTGTTCCTGAACTGGGCAGGAATCAAACAACAAGAGCTGCTGTCACTTCTCATTATTCTAAATCTCTCTAAAGTAACACTTGGGCAACAACAAACCCAATTTTCTTAAGGTTTTTCCTAAGGGCCATGCTACTTAACAAACTGGTATATGTCCTTCTCTTCCTATCTTTTAGCCTGGCCTTTTGGCTGTTTCTTTGACAAATATAAGTGCAAAAACCATTCTTACCAACGCTGTAGGTCCTGGACATCTTTTATCTGTTATGTAAGCATCTTAGGTCACATTCTGGTTTACATCTTGCCATAACTGGTTAATTAATGACATTAATTGGTTAATTAATTGACATTAATGTTTGTTTTTTTTTTGGTTAAACTCAAATGAGAAGCTACTTTCTAACCCAAACCATACAAAGTACTTATGGCATTTCTTGAAGACTGGTTGACTTGAGTCCATGACAATGAGATAATTATGATTATTCTCATTTTACAGGATGGGAGGCTGAGGAAGAGGTATGACAAAATACTTTGCCTGGAAGAAAGATGCCCATGTGTATGCAAAGTTATCATTCACAGCTTTGTTTCTCTTTTCATACTTACACTCTAGCCTATCAGTGTTGGAATAAGTCCAGAGGAGGGCCATGAGGATGATCAGGGGACTGGAGCATCTCCCATACAAAGACAGGCTGGGAAAGTTGGTGCTGTTCAGCCTGGAGAAGAGAAGGCTGCGTGGAGACCTCATAGCAGCCTTCCAGTATCTGAAGGGGGCCTATAGGAATGCTGGGGAGGGACTCTTCATTAGGGGCTGCAGTGACAGAACGAGGGGTAATGGGTTCCACCTTAAACAGGGGAGGTTTAGATTGGATCTAAGGAAGAAATTCTTCCTTGTTAGGGTGGTGAGGCACTGGAATGGGTTGCCCAGGGAAGTTGTGAGTGCTCCACTGCTGTCGGTGTTCAAGGCCAGGTTGGATGAAGCCTTGTGTGACATGGTTTAGTGTGAGGTGTCCCTGCTTATGTCAGGGGTGTTGGAACTGGATGATCTTGATGTCCTTTCCAACTCTAACTATTCTATGATTCTATGATCTGTATACCAAACAGCTTGCTGAGGCCAGAAGGTATGTGCACATTTATTCTATGGCAGGTATGAACAGTAGGTCTCCCAAAAGTGTCTTCACAGAAAAGCCAGCATCATATTTGTAATTTCATTGTTAATTGTATGTTAATACCAAAACTTCTGTGTACAGAGGTGATGCTGATTTTGCAGGTGTTTAAAGGTAGTGATTTCTCCAATTATAGAAGTACATGAGAGAGAAGAAATTATGTATTATTAAATGTGAGATATTGAGATGCAGATCAAATTGTCTTGCCTAATAGAACCAAAACCACACCCCGGTTCTCCAGCCTCTTATCACCATGGCAGGAAATCCTCCTTGGTTTCTTGACAAAGGGGACTGGTAGTTAAAGCATTTATGCTATCTGTGGATTTTTAAATCACAGGTAAACTGCATGTCTTGGATATATTTGTATTCTTTCAGATGAGTAAAAGTAAGGCCAAGTTAAGCAAGAACTTTTTCCCTGGTATAAATTTAATTCCTGTATATATCTATATATTCCCAGTATGAGATTCTTTCAATTCACTCCCTGATTGCCTAAGAAAAGATGGATTTTATGTGCTAAGGGACATTAAGATGTGCACAGCAAGGTGCAGTGACCCATTTGATAGTTGTTTTTGTTTTTTCTTGATAGGTTCTTCTATGTGTGCATATACTTGTAATGCAGCTGCTACCGCAGTCTGTAAGGACATGTGTTTTGCAGTCACCCTGCCTCTGGTCAGCAATGTCAGCAGGGCTGGAAACAAGAGTCATCTATCCCCAGTCCTTTAAGAGCACAGGGGAGTTGTCTTTTCATGGATGAATACAAGAAAATTTCTTATGACTGTTACCTACAGGGTATTGGTAATACAAGGCAGAGTGAGAAGAGGTTGTCATTTGTTAATCTGATTGTGCGGTATTATAGGGTGGAGGGCATTGTCTTTATAGTTGGGGTTGTGTTGTCTGTGCAAAGGAATGATCTTGACTTAATTGAAATCACCAGTTGCTGTCTCAAAAGGCAAAAAAGTTGTCCTAGAGCAAACCAGCAGATCACATCAGGCCTTTTTTCCTCATAGAATCATAGAAGAGTTAGTGTTGGAAAAGACCTTAAAGTCATCCAGTTCCAACCCCTCTGCATGGGCAGGGATGCCTCACACTTGTCCATGTTGTCCAAAGCTCTGTCCAACCTGGCCTTGAACACTGACAGAGATGGAGCCTTTACCACTTCTTTGGACAACCTGTGCCAGTGCCTCACCACCCTCACAGTAAAGAACTTCTTCCTTATATCGAACCTGAACTTCCCCTGTTTAAGTTTAAACACCTTGTCCTATTGCTACAGTCCTGATTTGCCTGTAATACACTTTAACTGTCCTTTATCTGATAGAGTTTCTATGGAAAAGGACTTTGCAAGCTACAGACATATGACACTGCTCCCCCTGCAGACTGGAGGAGAGGTGGGAGAAAGATTGTGTGCACAACAGGACTGCGAGGCAGGCAGAAAGCTTGTAACCAAGCAAAGTGGGGAATCTACCACACAACTGCTGAACCTTGGGTAGATCAGGAAAGGCTTGATTTTTAAGGGGTTGTCCAAACATCCTTTAGAACAATAGCAAACTAAGTGGTGATCTGTGAGTGAGGATTTAAACCTGGGGTTCCAGGAGTGTTAATAAACACAACCCTTAAATCACAGAATAATAAATTAATTATTGCCCCAGAAAATGAGGAGGCACAATTCTGAGATGGCTTATTTTTCCTTTGCAGAGATGCCTTTTACAGGCAAAGTTCTTGTAACTCAGGAATTGTTATACAGATTCCACCTTAAATGTATTTTACCAGGCTGCACTGGTAAGCTCATGCTAATATTGGCTCCAATAAAGAACAAATCAGTGCCCAACTCGACTCGTCTTATCGCACAGTCAAAACTGATGGCTGGAGAAGTCATAAAGATCCCATTTAATCTCTCGCCTATCTATCACTGTGAATGTCTTTATCCTCTTTGTGCAGTGGTAATATCTGCTCATTATGAAAGCAAAATAGATCTGGCATGAATAAAAGCGGAATGAAGTGCTCACTTTGATTTTGACAGCATGATCAGTGGAAGCAGTAATCTGTGAGAATCAAAAGGGCTAAATTATTCCATAACAGTAATTTGAGGGAACAGCTCAGAGCATACACATCTGCTTTCATATATTGTGACGTGCACTGATAAAACATCCTTCCCAATTTACTCTCTCTGTGCTTGACTAATCTGCAACAGCTCTCACAATGTCTAATCATGCCATCAAAAAGGAGAAGAAGTTCAATTGAGACTCAAATGAAAGAAGATTGGAAAACTATCCTCAATTGAAATTACATTTGTAAATGAGCCATAGTTTTTCTGTTCAGAGTGCGTTATGGTAAATCTGCCTGAAGAAGCAGTTATGCTGAAGAACAGCAACATGTATCTAGATTGTATTTATTCCATTACTGCTCAAGTAAAATTATGGCAGCTTGGAAACCCTGGGGCATGTTTTCAAAACTGATATGCCAAATTCATAGTCAGATTCCTGCAGTGTAATCATAGCATCTGTGGGCAGCTGAAAGATTCCCAATACATACAAATTACACAGCCAGGTTACAGTTATAGGGGTTTTATTTTTAAACAATCCTGTTATGGGAGATTTTTTTCCTGTATTTGCAGGCTGGGCCATGGCCAGACTTTTCTTACTTTCTTCCTTTGTTTGGGGCAGTTTTTGGAGCTTTAATATACTTGAAACACAAAACTTAGGGTTACTTTGAATGTGATATGAGGATGCATCCTGCTGATCCTCATGGACAAAACCATAGCCTGAAGCACCTGTGGACTGGATAGAATATCGAAAGTGAGACAGTCATGTTAAAGCCCCTGTACTGGATGTTCACATTCTGGTTGTTGACATCCTTTTAACACACAGTAAAAAATCTCTTCCTCCTAAAACTTGTTGGCCTCATTTCTGATCTTTGTTAATTCAAGTCTATCCTATGGCACTCCAGACTATGAAGGCATATTGTCACTTCTGTTGGCATCTCACTTTAAGAAGTGTTACCCTTCCTGCACCTGCTCCCAGAGTTACATGTTTTGGTCAGCCAAGGTATTGTCTCTCTCTGTCATTTTCACTGGACTCACACAGTACTGAATTTGTTAAAAGCTGGCAGTAGTGGGCAAACCCCTACTTTCAGAGCAGCCCTGCGGAGAAGGACCTGGGGGTGGTGGTCGATGAGAACATAAACATGAGCCGACTGCAATGTGCTCTTGCAGCCCAGAAAGCAACCGTATCCTGGGCTGCATTAAAAAGAGCGTGACCAGCAGGCCGAGGGAGGTGATCCTGCCCCTCTACTCTGCTCTCGTGAGACCTCACCTGGAGCATTGTGTGCAGTTCTGGTGTCCTCAACATAAAAAGGACATGGAGCTGTTGGAATAAGTCCAGAGGAGGGCCATGAGGATGATCAGGGGACTGGAGCATCTCCCATAAGAAGACAGGCTGAAAAAGTTGGGGCTGTTCAGCCTGGAGAAGAGAAGGCTGCATGGAGACCTCAGAGCAGCCTTCCAGTGTCTGAAGGGGGCCTATAGGGATGCTGGGGAGGGACTCTTCATTAGGGGCTGCAGTGACAGGACAAGGGGTAACATGGGAAGTTTACATTGGATCTAAGGAAGAAATTCTTTCCTATTAGGGTGGTGAGGCACTGGAATGGGTTGCCCAGGGAGGCTGTGAGTGCTCCATCCCTTTTGGTGTTCAAGGCCAGGTTAGATGAAGCCTTGTGTGACATGGTTTAGTGTGGGGTGTCCCTGCTTATGTCAGGGGTGTTGGAGCTGGATGATCTTGAGGTCCTTTCCAACCCTAACTATTCTATGATTCTATGAAAATGTAATGTCTTTTCACCTTGCATGTCTGTGATACATCAGGATAGACCTGTGATCGTGGCAAATGTTGGAGGCTATGCTTGAATGAAAGCATATGTGAGACATCCAGAGAGCTTCTTCTGTGAGTTACTTCCTGTCACTTGTTGCTTCTCATACATTCTACTATATCTACTATTAGACTCACAGCCCTTGGACAGGGATCTGAATTTTTTATGGGCCAAAATATTTGCATCTTTTCTAACTAATATGGTGTGCAATTTTGGCATAAAAACCCCCATCAACTAAAATTGATTTTCAGCTATGCACATTTGACTAGTTATGTCTGGAATCTACATTCATTAAGTAAGAGAACAGATATCATTTCATGTGGCAAGAAAGGCATGTAGCTCACAGCATCTGTCCAATTACTACTTAGCAATAAGGTTTGATGAATGAAGAAATTTATCCTAGAATATTGTATAAGCTGTTGAATTATACATTTTTCTAGATAATAAAAGAAAACAGATTTCTACTTTAGTTTTGAGTATTCTGGTGTTAGTCATTGTTTTAGTGATTTCTTGGGGGGCGAATTTTTGACATCTATGTGAAATATACAGTAGCATGTGAATAAGCATTGTGGATATTTTGATCCATCAAAGCCTAGAAAATACAAATTCATGTTTTAAATTCAAGGAAATTAGATTAGTGTAGAACTTTTTCTACCTCCATCTGCAATAAAAGGCTATTTTTAGGGTTTCATTGCAAGGACAGCTGTGTAAATACTCTCTTTCAGAATATACTTGGTCATGTAGCAGCAGTGTAACAGGTGATTTGCCTTACAGGTAGGCATGAATTGTGACAAAAGTTATGTATAATTGACCTTGACTCCTCAAATACTTCTGCCCACATCCAACTTTGCCCACAAAATTAGCCACATTAAGCTCAATAGAACTAATTACACCCTAATTTAAGTTTGTGCCTAAGCATTTGCAGTATTAGAACATAACATATTAAGAACTTTGAGGAAATGTCTTTTTACTTGTTTCTGTTTCTAACACATTTTGAGATATTAAAAAATAAGAAGGGATTATTTTTACCTGTATGCTGTCAAAATCTCTGTTTCTGGACTCTTTCAAAATATAATCTATTGCCTATTCACCTCCAAGGTATTCTAAAGTAATGTCTATATCAATAATTAGCTTACCACGTTGTTTTTCTATGCCAAAGACCCACAAAGAGACTTTCAGGATAAACGAGGCTGTTATGGTGATTAACAATACAGTGATGCATAGCAGACAACTGGCTACAAACTGCTTTAGTTACAGCACTCATGTTCATTCCTAATTTTCTCTGCGGAGCGTCAGATTCAGGGATGAAACAGTGGACTAAACAGGTTCATGGTTATTGGCATGAAGCAAAAGGAAAGAAAACCAAATCTGCTCCTGTCAGTGTTACCATTGAACTTCAAAACATTTTAGACACTCAGTCTCATCCTCCCTTGCCGGCTGATGGTGGCTCCTGATCTCAATGCTAGAAATTGCCTTTCTCTGTTCATTTGACTATCACCCTTTCAGAGCAGCATTTTCAACATCACTCTGGTAACAGCTGGGAACCAAAGGCTTTTTAAAAATCACTACAATACTGTTGTGCTCTTTTCCTCCCTCGCATATCATCCAGATTAAGGCAAAATGTGTTTCTGGTGAGCACTGCAAAGTGTTTATTTGCATTACAGCATCCAGCCACTAATTGTTATGGCACTGTACACAACTGCAGGCAGAGAGCAGACAGGGATAACAAATGGCAGCTGCAGAACAAACTTAAAACTATACAGAAACCTACATGTCTGTGTTTGTGCTCTGTGCTTTACTGAAATGCCTCCCACTGATTCTATGTACTTGTTTATGAGACACACAGTATAACTGAGGAGCTTCTGACTCCTCCTGTGGTCTTTCTCAGCCATAAGTATTTCCTTGTGTTAGTACATAGGCCTTGTAAAAAATGATGATTGCTTTAAGAGATAAAGATGCTGACATCTCATGGTGTCAGTGAACATGTGTCAGAAGATACTCTGTACCAAAACGATTTGTAGTTTCCCTTCAACAAGCCTGAAGAGCAGGAGATTGTCAATGCCAGTGCACTTTTTCCATTTTTTTGTGAACACAATCAAACTAAACAACCAACATGGTGATTGATATTTTGCATTTTTATGTCAGCTGCAGCTGAGCTCGGACCATTTCTGCATCCTCTAATTCAAGTGTTCCCCAGCCACTCGGCTGGCTAGGGTGAATGTCCATGGAACCACTGGAAAGAAGTTTGCTCATGGTGGTTTCACAGTGGTTTCAGCCATGGTTTTGGCACCCTGGGCCAGAGAGCAGACATGCCATGCAGGGAATCATCTATATTTAGCAGCCAACCCATAGGAATGGCTGCACATACTGGCAGTATTCAAACTGAGCCTTTGCATGTATACACCTCCAAGTCCTAAACCTTTTACTAGAGTTGAACACTTGAATGCATTTGTTGAAAACACAATGGTAAGGGATGATGTGCCCTCATATATGTTAGTTTACTGGTTAGAGAGCTTAAGCAGGCCATGGGAGATGGGTCCTGCCCCTTTCTTGGCCTGACAAGAGTTCAGACCAATGTCTTCTTCTCCAGGCTGTGCTGAGAAAGGGAAGAGGATTGAGGCTGTGCATGAAACTGGTGATTCTGTTGGGGGGAGAACAGAGGGGAAGGAAGGACATAACTCTACAGGAAGCAGAGGAACAAATCATAGTGCACCAGGTACAGATGGAGCCTCAGGGGTCTACATGGCTCCCAGGTCTGTTCCTAGGGCTTTTTTGCCTTGCTCACCCCTGGTGAGACCCCAGTGTGAAGGTCCAGCTGGGCTGCACTGCTCTAGCTGCGCTGGGAGAGCCCCTGGTGGAGAGTCAACACTGAGTCAACTAAATATGATTTCCTGCCAAGGCAGCTGTGCTACCAGCTCAGCTCAAGGTGCTGAAAGTGCTCTTTTGCTGGCACAGCAGCATCCACAGATGGGTACAGCTGAGGTGTTTCTCTATTAAGGAGGAACAGTGCGAGGACCATGATTTTGTATAAACTCTGTTAACAGGATGTAATAAGGGTCACCCTGCTCTGAAAGTCAGCCTTGTCTCATGCTTAGGTCTGAAACAGCTGTAATCCTGGCCTGTGCTTTCATACCTTTGTTATACTGCTAAATATCATGGGATGGGAGAATCCATGTTTGGTGCAGCATTTGTGCAGCACTCTGCTTCACTTTATAAACATCTTTTATGTAAATCAAGTGTTAATTATCCCAGCTCTGTATTTTGTGTTGAATATCATTGTTTTAATTACAGGCTTCATCCCAGGTTAAGCCTGCATGCCTGTTGTTGAGCCAATTATCATAAATTCCCCTGTAACAATTAACAATATTGGTACAGAGCTGCATGTATTTTAAATGTTATAATTATGCTCAGCTCTTTTGTTAATTGGCCTATCTGACTCTCTACTTTTTATGCTGCTCATCTGCTCATTACCGCAGCCATTTAATTCAATTAGCACCTTAATTAGAAGAACAGCCATGTCCAATGTCGTAGGACTTGTCAGCGTACGCGGCTTGATTAGCAAAGACAAACACACCATGCAAATCAGGCTGTAACATTTGGGGGCGGCAGGAATGGAAGGCAGCCAGCTGGTGAAGTGGAAAAGGAGCGTGTCTTCATCCCCCAAAGCTTTGCCAGGAGGGAGAAAATAAAGAAGGCATCAGACTGAGGAAGGAATAAAATAATTTACAATTCCACGAGTTAAGGCATCGCTTAACATGAATGGTGTGTAACTCCTGGGGACGGTGTCACTGCTAGATTATCTCCTACCCCCAGTGCTCCTAAAAAAGAGGACAGAAAGCAAAGGAGATGTGTAAAAAGAATGCAGTAATATTCTACCATATCATGTGTCCTTTCCAGAGGAGGAAGCCAAACCCCAAAGTCCAGATTCAGAGGGAGAGAAAGGGACAAAAAGAAACACCTTGATCCCAGGCTTTGGTACAAATCTGCGCAGCTCCACTCATCGGCACCAAATGAGGAGTGGGCCTGGGGGTCTTTTAAAATCACCCATTTGACCTAGGCCCTCCCATTTAAGCAGCAGCACTGCTGGGGGGAGACTCGGGAAGCGGTAGGAATTGTATTTAAAAAAGAAAAACTGAAAGTGCTTCATTTTCTAAGAGCAGTTTAAGTCTCAGTTTTGTTTTGTGCCAGTCTATTTAAATCTTTATTCCCTGCCTATTAATTCTCCTAATTAGAATTAAATGAAGCATGCTAAATTGCTAGATTAACCAATAATTAAGCAGGCAAAGCACTAATGTTTAATACACACAGGCAGCTCTTTCTCTTCTGTGATAGCACCATGTCATGCCTGCTCATTTTATTTGAAAGGAATTAAGAGGCTTGTCTTCCATGATCAACACCCCCTCTCCCATATTAACTTACATAAAATAAAGACTTTCCCAAAAGGAGATCAGTTTCTGGCTAGGTATTAAGGAACTCTTGGGTTTATATTTTTAATTCCTTATCTGTAAGTCCTTGCAAAACCTATTTGAATCAGTTGGCTCAGGAAATCCAACAGCTGTACGTATATTTAGCAGATAGTAGATTTTAATTAAAATGATATATAGTTTGTGTGGTGCTCCTTTCATTCTGTGTTTGTTTCTCTATTTGTGCTCACATAATGAGGTCCTACACTTATTTCCAGAGGATGGCAACCGCTCTCCCTTCCCCCTCATCTCCCCACGTTGTGTCCCCTTCCTCCAATAATAATTTTACTTATTTACACATTACTCTGTCTTTATGGCATATACCTTAGTGTGGGATCTCTCAATGCCATCCACTCAGTGTTTAAGCAAGGGGCTGTACAGACTGTCTAAATCAGCAGACTCCATTGTCATAGGTGTTTTTGAAGGTTATCACTTGGGTTCATAAGTGCCAGCAGAGCTGGGGTTGGGAGCAGGACTGGCACGTTCAGGAAGATGTTTGTGCCTCGTCCGGAGGTGCTTGTTGATGTGTATGCCTTGAGATGAGCATGTAACTCATTCATGTACAGAGGGCAGCAAAGACTCATGACAGGGATTTCTTGAAGCTGCTCAGTCCCATGGTGACTGAACACATATGTTCATGCCTTTTATTCCTTGACTTCAGCTGTTAGCCAACATTTGGAACATTTTTGGTTGTTCCCCCTGAGGAGTGGAAAAAATGTGACCGAGTCAGGTGTTTCTCTATGTATGTCTACATGGTCTTTCATGGACAGGTCCAAATTCATTTTGTCCTGAGCAATCCCCCTTTGAAGAGGAAGCCGTGTGGCTGTGTCACTGAGCCATGACTTCTGTTTTGATACTGCTTTGCAGGTGCTTGGCTTGCATCACTGATGGGGTAATTCTGCCTTTGATGAAATGGTGTAACAGGAAAAGCCAGTCCAGAAGTCCTGTTTCCCAGAGATACCAAACAAGAGGCTATGGATCTGCCCACAGTCCCAACTCTCTTGTGCCCAGCACTTTGCCCCAAAAGAGATCTTTCAAAGTGTCTGTTTAAACAATATAGTTGAAATGATGTAATATCTAATTGCAGCTGAAAGAGTCTTGTTTCTTCCTGCTCCAGATGATCCGACCCCTTTTGGTACTTTTATGAGCATCTTCTGAGATAATTTTCCTTGCCAGCCTGGAGAAAAACTAGTGCAACAAAAAAAGACTTTTCCCACTGGAAATTGGATCTGCATGCCATACGGCCAAATGAGCATGGAGGTATCATGAGGGCCAGAGCAGGATCTGCAGCTGGTGGAAATGGGCAGTGGTGGGACTGTCTCTTTTAATGGTGGTAAGTCAGTAGCATAGCCCAAATATCACCAAAGTGCAGTTTATGCTTTTAGACAGTTAGGTATATCCTGGAGTAAAATCACTGACACTGAAAGAGAGCAGGTTTGATTTTATTTCCTCTCAAGTCCTGCTGGCTTTAGGGAAATCATCGCATCATTGCTGAAGCCATCAGAACTGCCCAATTTCAGATTTCTTTTTCAGGAATACAACTCAGATTCCTTAATAACATCAAGAATTTTAAAGATCTTGCTCCCAGTTTGTGCAAAATTTTCCTAGCAGCAGCTTTCCATTGTGTTGGGGTAGGTTTTTGTTCTACACACATCTCTATCCAGCGGGAACATCACCAAGCACTTATGATGTGGAGTTGAAACTTTGCAGATAGTAGCATCTGGCTGTTTTCTCTCCACCTCTCTCACACACTCCCCAATGTCAGGCTGTGTAGGTAAGCATATCCTTGAATGTTTTGGCATAAACATCTTTAAAGACAATGCAAATGTCTGTACCTCAATATGAACAAGTGCTTGGGGGCTTGCTGAGGACAACTTGTAGAGTCATGACCCAACACAGGCTTGAATCTAGACAGGTTCAAGTTGAAAATACAAATTAAAACAGTAGCTCAGAGACATTAACGGTAAACATGTCCACCAAAAATTTGATCTGGTTTTGCAGCTGCTTGTGAAGCAAAACCCACTGGGCTATACAGACCTATGGATTAACGTGGGGAACAATACATGCCCTCCGAATCCTTAATACCAAGAAATATCCGAGACATGCAGGGGCCTTGGAAGTCAAGGTAAATGCAAGACATGGGCAATTTGCTTCATTTCTGGGAGGGGGCAGCTTGAGCAAGCTGGATTCTGATTTCTCAGCTGTCCTATGTTATGAAGGATGAAGCCTTGGGTGACATGGGTTAGTGTGAGGTGTCCCTGCTTATGACAGGGGGGTTGGAACTAGATGATCTTAAAGTCCTTTCCAACCCTAACTATTCTATGATTCTAAGTGTGTGGCCTCTGCAGTACATGCTGAGGACAGTGGTGTGGCCTTCCCTTTTCAGCTGGCTGGTTGATTGATTCATTCCTTTTCCTTTTTTCAAACCAAGCTTCTCACATGCTTTGGTGAGCACCTTAGTCTCTAGCAACTCTGTTGATTCCATATGTGTGTGTGTCTGAGTGTGTGTGCGTGCATGCACATGTATTGCATATCATCCGCTTGATGCAATAATATCCTGCGGGAATGTGCAGGCTGTAAACTTCTTCTTAACATCCTGTTCCTGCAACTTGAAGATATTGACTCTGGAGGGAAACAATGGCATGAATAAAATAAAAATAAAAAAAGTTAATTATCCTTTGTGTTTGTAATTTAATTAAAGATGCAGTAAAGTTTTACTGTTTTCCCAGGTGATGATGTTTAGGGCTCTGAAAAGCTATTTGTGCTGGGGAAATTAAAGTGCATTTTAAAATGTTCCCCGAGCACTTTCACATTTGTTGATAGATTTTTAAATTAAACTTTAAATTGTAATCTAAATTACCTCCAACAATTCATGGTCCCTGTAATGAACTCCCACCATTCCTGCTGTCATCTGACTATGATATACTGTAAATGGTAACTGCTCAGGGTTTTACTGAAGAGTGCTTTAGTATTACTGCACTATATTAGTTGTGTACAACCCTCAAATAGAAATCAAAGCACAGCGCAGTTTTGGTTTAGCATAGTAACTTTATTATTTGCTAGTCTTAGTGAACACTGTTACTGCTAATCATTTGGGACCTCATAGAATATACTTCCAAATAATTTTTTAGGCACTCCTGTCAAGGCAAAAGTATTTGTATTTTATCAGCCAATGAGCTTTTGGACATTATTCCTTAATGGGTAAAATAAAACTAATTGGGGAATATGAGTTCAAATGCTCATTCGTAAAGTGACCATGGCCCATTGGCCCCTGAGGCACAGTTAGAAAAATATACTTTCATAAATGACTGATGCAAATTCAAAGAGGAAGAGAAGATTGCAGTGGGATAGTGGAAATAATTCACTATGGGATGCTCCATGGCATGCTGAGACCAAGCAATTTCCAAGGAAATGCTCAGAGCAGAGTCTAACTTGAAGATCACCGACCGCCCCTGCTAAATCATATAGCCTGAGGCTCATGGACCTGTTCCTGGGAGGGAAAGGACTCCAGATGTAACCTGGTTTGGTATCCATGGGAATCTCTAAGGATCTCTGAACAGCTACACATGTGGAAAATTAGAAGAAAAATTTATTTCCACAAAATAAATTAAAAACAAACAAAACCCCCAACCAACAAAAAAACTAAGAGCAAAAATCATGGGGAAGAACAGAAGGAGCAAATCAGCAGAGAAAGAACTGTTTTGCTGAGGAAGAGTGCTCTGTTAGGATCCAGCAGTCTATCTTGTAAGGACCTATTGGCACAGGGTTTTATCTTTCTGCTGAAATCTCTCAGTGGACTTTCCTTCCACACAGCTACATAAGCTGTAGAGGCCCCAGCTTTTGGTCTCCACACATTCTCTGTTTTAATTACATATTATGTGAAATGAAAACTGGGTTGTTTGGTTTTATTGAATTTCTTAGCTCTCCTCTTATGAGAGAAACGAACACTATTTGTGTTTCCTATTCACCTTTGCCATTTGCCATCATTCAACGTGTCAACAGCCATGCTGGTAAATTTGATCATTAGGTTCATTGCTTTTCCTTATTCCAACCCCCTCATTGTGGATGAGGTCTCTATTTAACCATAAAGCTATTGTACTTTTCTCTTTCAAAGCCTTCCCTCCTTAAACCCATCTGCTGCTATGCTACTAGAAGGAGAATGACAGCATCTATGGTGCAGGCATGCTGCAGTCACTGCCTGCCAGTAACACTCTGTATGGGTGTCCTTTTTTGCTCTCTCCATCTGCCTCTTACCATCTGTCTCCTGTCTACCAAAGGCAGATTGTGCCAAACTATCCCAGTAACTTCCTTTGATAAGTTATCTGATTTTCTAGTCAAAGGAAATGCATTAGATACCATCTATCTGGACTTCAGTAATTCATTTGTTATGGGGTGATGATCAGTTGAACTGAAGGAGATGGGAATGGGAAGGACTGAGGGGTGGGTAATAAGCCTGCACAAGTGGGACAAAACTGAGAAGTCCTGAGATGGGAAGTGCTGACCTAAAAGAAGGTCACTAAGTAATCACTTTTGGACTGGATATTGTTGAATATTTTCACCTGTGATTGTGGCAGAAGAAAGGAAGGAAAGATGGAAGAGAGCTGATGCTGATGTTTGCTAATGAAACAAAACTAAGGGTTAGCTGCAGCCTGAAGGAGGATCAGTCACTGAGAAAGAACTTGGTAACTTTTGGACTGAGGTAGCTGTACAAAACACAAGGTCATGGCTACAGACTGGGAGTGAGTATGTCAGTACATTCTGGGAATGACAGAGGTAAAATGTGTCTGTGGTGCTGGCTGCTCACAGTTAGTTATAATGCATGTATTGAAAAGCAAACATGAATTATCAGGAAGAAATAGTCCAAGTGATAAAAAGGATGGTAAGTGAAGATCTGAATGCTTTTCTAAATCTAGTTACATAATGTGTAAAGACCTTGGTGGAAAATGAAGCTGAAGAGGTGTTATGGCAAATGAATACATTGGGGTGGAAAATTAAGCCATAGAGTGTCTTCAGAGTAGTCTACAAGCAGAAAAAGTTAAAAACCCAACCACAGCAAAAAGGTTTTGAGATAGTTCTTGATGATTGAGAAGGAACACTGTTGCCTATGAAATCAGTCACCTTCGGTGCATGACCCAAGAGATCTCTTCCACTAAGACTGCGAGTGGTTGCTGTGACTGTCTTTGTGTACGGTATGCTTCAATCCCAGGCAACGGCTTTGGGTAGCCACAAAAATACCGAAGGGACTATTGAGGTGCAGCATCACCTCATCACCTGGACCCCTTAAACAGTGTGCATAGGCCAAGAAAGAAAGTATGTTTAGGAGGGGAAAAAAAAACCAGAGACACCTAAATGGGAGTAATAGGACAGTGAACAGGAAGTCGCACTCATCCAACAGCCATTTATTCATATTTCTGGTTGGATTTTCTTTTATTGTACAAACAACCTGACCGACCATGAAACAGAGCAATGAAATGAGGTGGTAATAAACACTTCTTCTCCATACACTGCTCAGCTTACAGTTTACATTATTTCTTTGCCTCTCTCTTTTTCACTTCTGTTCTGGAAAGACAGAACCAAGAGAAAAATAAAAGAACCCATTATGTTTTATGGTGAAACCTCAAGAGGAGATTCCTGCAGAAGACATGACAAATTCTGTAGGTATTTGACATATACTAACAGTAGATAAAAGTGTTGTAGCCTGTTAGTAATAGATGAAAACCTGAATGACCCATACATGGAAAAAAGTAGTTAGTAGCAAATGGGAAGTTTTGTGCAGAAAAACTATTAAAGAGATGTAATTCCCAGGCTATTCAATATAGTTAAATTTATTGAAGAAAAAAAATGTATTTTATGCCACTTTATAAAAGAACAATCAAAAATTTGAAAGATTTCAGGAATAAAAGTTTTAAAAGGTAATTTAGGTCTAGCATAAGGTGCATTTTTTTTAAGATATTCAGGGAATTCCATCTCTTTAATCTACCAAAAAAACCCCACCAAACCCAAAACCAAAAAACATAAAAGAAATGGCTTATAATAGCAGGCAGCTGCATATGGAAGCAGTTTTTCACTGCTGGTGGGTTTTCAGGCACAAAGTACCCCAAGACCCGGTGGCTGGGGAGGAGCACTGGGTGCATTCTGATTAGAAAAGTACTCCAGTGAGGTTGATTACCCAGGAGAAACACTTACATTAGACACAATGATTTCTCTATCACTGTTTGATCACCCCAAGTCATGATATTTTAAAGAAATTATGAGTTTGATGTGGCGTTTCTGGGGTGAAGTTTCTTTGTAGCAAGAGTGACTGAATTACCCTACTGATGGATGAATTTATCAGTATTTAAACATCTTTGCTCCTGAAAGCCTCCACATTTACCAGCCTGCATTTTTGAAAAAAATGCATACTTTTTATTTCCATTTTACTTACAATTCAGAAGCTTAAAGGAGCATGGCTTTCAGTTTGTACTCAATTTCTGCCATTGAAGACAGAGACATCAGAAAGCATTCCTCAGCTCTGAAAAGCAGAGGCCACGCTGTGCAGTCCTCTGTACCTACACACAGAGCACACTCACTCTTTGCAAAAGGCAGACTAGGATGCTTCTTTTGTGAGGAAAGTGAGGCGGCAGCTATAAGACAAACTGCTCTAAGATACATTTTGCCTATAGTACTACTTAAAAAAATAATATAAATATAAATTCAAGTGAACCTGCCTGCAACTTTTCTTTTTAAAATAAATGCTGCTATTTCAGCTCTGCATTCTTGATGACGAGCAATTGATGAGTTAATTGCCTTCTTATTCCCACTGAATTGAATAGGAGAGCATCTGCAAATACCGGGTCAGCCGTGTGAGTAAAGCGTTCATTGTTCACTGCTTACAGAATCCCTGTGCTATATGACAGTAAATATTGTTTTCTCCCAGTCTCAAAGCAGACAACTCCAGCTTCACTGGAGAAAAGCGTCTTTCTTTTTTTTTAAGTAGGACAAAAAACAAACAAAAAGACAACATTTTCTGGGGATAGAGATTTATTCCCCCTTTCTCTAATTTGTTAAGTCAAACTTTCCTGATTTTATGTTGTATGCAGGCAAATATTTCTCCAATATAACTCTATCAATTTGTAACATAAATATTCATTCTTTTAAATGCATAAAGGGGTTATTAACTATGACAGAGCACTTTGAGCATTCCCCCTAAAGGACATTGTTTCTTTTTTCCCCATTTGACAGTAATAGAGAAATATCCTGGAATTAATCTGATAAATGAATATATATTGCTGGTTTACATTTGCTACCTAAAGACAGCCAGTCCTAATTTAAGGTGGGAAGCAGATAACAAACTTTGCAGTGTAAAGCAGGATACAATCTCTCACTAATAGAAATTCATATTCCACATTTCACATCAGGCTGTTGACGTTTAAAATGCTGCCACGGTGCTAACATTAGGATTCAGAGATATTTGTTAACGCTTCTCTTGAGACTGTTCATACACAAACATCCTCAAAGAGATAGCAGGAGCCTCAAAATGAATTTGTCGGTGAGCCTTTGGAACCCTATTCTATTCATATATGGTTTCATTTTTCTCAACGTGACCTTTGGTTCGCAGCAGCGATGGCTTTGGTTCGCTACTGGTTTCGAGGCAGCAGATTCAAGGGAAAATGAGTCCGTGTCTTTTTTAGCTCTTAACAAAACTGTGGTCGTGTAGTGAACAGAGAGATCATATCACCCTCACAAAGTGATACATGCAGGTTAAAGGATGTCTGCCCCATTTCATGGGAACATGGGTCTCTCGAACTGCTGCCTGATTTCAATAAAAATGAATGGGAAAGTATGGAAATGTGCAGTGAATGAGCAGCTTCATGGATAATAGACCTTTACTGGTTTTATTATAAAGAAAGAAAACAAAAAAGAGGCTAGAAAAATGAGTGTTTGGATACTTTTGTGTTGCTTGTGGTGAAAGATACTACAGATATGAAAGGATGCTGTTTTATAAATGCGGTTGACATGGAATGATGATAATTAAAAATACTGTTAGCAGCACTCCCACATCAATGCCTTGGATTTTTCAGTCTTGCTTCATTCGAATTGCTGCTAATAGTGCTTACTATAGCTCAGATGGTGAATATTTCTATTGTAACGCTACCCTCATCATGTTCTTGAGCACAAAATATTTGGAATGCCCCCAGATTATCTATTTATATGCATTTCAATGTATCTAGGGCATAAAATCTTTCTGTAATAACATATAAGTACGTTAATAAAAATACAGTTTTAAAGAGGCATCTAACTCTATGCTAAATTATTTTAATTGGTCTATATTCTTTGCTGTATTTGCTGTTACCAATTCATGACATGCCAAGAGAATCTGTATTTATTATATTAAAATAGTTCTGCATTGCTTTAAACAGAGGATAGCAAAAAATGGGTAAAGTTTAAATGACAGTAACAATCCTGTTAGAATTAATACCTTGCTGTATTTGAAATAAGCACTCAGACTGGAAAAATCTGAAAAGAGTAATTTGAACTGTAGGCAGTAAAAATGTGTTTATATCTGCAGAGGTTTAACAATGCTGCACAGCACACATGCTTTGGCTAGTTAAAAACCTGTCCTGTAGACACTGATATGATATGCTTAAATAGCATATCCCATGAGTAGTCCAATTCAGGGCAGCATTGCTACTTACAGAAGCAGTAATTTCCATTATGTGATGTTTTTAAGTTGAGCAATGGTAACAGCAAGGATGTGGTGTGGTTAAGGTTGATGACCATGTGAGATGCACAAACTGAGTAAACAAGAGGAGTAGGTGTGAAGGAATATTTCAAAAGGCGTGAAAGCCAAATAGATGTGGTGCTGACACAACAACCTTTCTTTCTATGACGGGAAGAATGGCTTCATTGGTTAGTTGATTTCTTACTTTTTTCTTCCCATCATTTTAAATTCCTTAAGGAAATGGAATGCGAGATCAAAAGTAAATTTGCTCAAAAGCTTTATTATTGAGCAGTGCTCGAAGTATATGAGAGTTCCTTGAGTAATCAGAGCAATAAATGAACACAAACAAATACAAGAATAACTAATGTCCACTATGGATTGTTAAATGGGGGGTTGGGAAATTACATTTTTCACATAGAGACACAGTAAGGAACTTAACAGCTTCAGGAACATGTATGGATGAACAGAAACTATGAAACAGGGCTGCCCAGGCAGTTGAACAAGGGAAGCTTACATCAGTCTCTTCAATAAGCCTCAAGAAAATAACTGTTAAAAACTGTTCAGAGGAGATGGTATCAAACATAGGGAGATGACAAAGTCAAAACATATCTTTCTCTCCCACCTATAAAGGCTGTGGTAGAGGAAATGACAGAGAAGAAAGGCACTGAATTGATATCAGGAGTGTTTAATGTGGCCTGACCCCTGCAAAATGCATTTGTTATTTATTCTTGCTATTTAGTTACAGTCACAATAGGATGATTCAAATTATGAGAATGATAAATGTACATGTGTGTTTCCAGATCCATGGTGTGCATCCAGCAGCAAGAAAGGCTTTGTACTGTGGAACACTGTGGCCAAAAGCATTTGATACCCAGTAAGGGGTTTGGTCAGAGAAGTGAGAATTTGTTACTGATGTTCTTGAGATGGAAAGAAGATAAGAAAATAAGAAACGCAGATTAGTATAAGTGACTCAGACTCATGTACACAGAAATATGCTCAGTTAGAGGTCAAGCTAAACCAAAACTATGGGTTGAGATGCCTCTGAATACAAAAGACTGCAGAGGAGATTGAAGGGTCTATTTTCTTCACCTCCATATTTCTTGTGGTCTTTCTAACTGGTGAAAGATGCATCTGAATGATGTTTATATTTGAGATCTAAATTTCAAATCTACAGAAGAAGAAGGCTGTAACTCTGCCATAGGATTTTCTGGCAGGACTTGCAGCAGAACCTAGACTTTTAGATATTTAAAGACACTTCAGCCTGACCCAGTAACTTGTTGGTCCAGGAAATAACTACTCAGAAAGCGCCTTTGTTTTCCTTCCATATCAAAACCCCTTCAACTTTCAATTATGGAATTAAATGCTCATCCATTTCAAGATCCTGTCTTCCTCTAGGAAAAAAACTTCCACAGAGAAGTGTGGCTTTCCCTTCCTCGGGGGCATTTCTTCTGTGAGGCCTTCCCTTGCCCCAAGAATTCCTACTTTGTTTTATCCCTATTCCCTCTCTCTCCATTCCTTTGCAGCTACAGCTTTTAGTTTCTCTTTTTACTAAGAAAACATAATACTTCTTTTGGTACGCTTTCCCTTCTCATAAAACAAAGTCACTGATGTACTTAGATCGAATATTTACCTATAGAATTAGGTGTTTCGAAAGACAGTACGCAATTAGTGCCACATATGGCATTATCTGTGTCTCCAGACACTATATTTTAAGAATTAAGTGAAAAGTAAAGTCATAAAGAAACGATTTGCAATTGATCTTGGAAAATCCCTGTACAGCTGAATGCAATACAGGATATATCTCTTTATCTTACTTTTTAATCTTAATGAAAGGTGTATTTGGCTCCTTCTCACTCAGTTCCATATTGCAGCTACTGCATTTGCCCCACTGTGTGCTGCAAGTGGTGGCTGGCTCCAGGAAGACTTAGGGCTGGAGTAAGAGTGCACTGCAGACCAGAGCAAAGTTGATGATTAGCAAAGGTGTGTGAAGAGGCTTTCAGCCCTGTGATAAGGAACCAAGAGCCTGGCATCAAGCACTGCACAGCTGAATTGCAAAGCTCATTCCCACAGGGTACCAAGTAGCAGCTCCCATTCTCATTGATGGGAGCTGGGCACCTTGGTGCTTTGAAACATAGGACCTGACAGTCCTGTGACAGTATTGCTTAAGACATTGGATTTAAATTAAGGAATCATAGAATGGTTTGGGTTGGAAGGAACATTGAAGATCATCTAGTTTTAACCCCCCTGACACAAGCAGGGACAACTTAGAATCATAGAATAGTTAGGGTTGGAAAGGACCTTAAGATCATCCACTTCCAACCCCACTGCCATAAGCAGGGACACCTCACACTAAACCATGTCACCCAAGGCTTCATCCAACCTGGCCTTGAACACCAAAAGGAATGGAGCACTCACAGCTTCCCTAGGCAACCCATTCCAGTGCCTCATCACCCTAACAGGAAAGAATTTCTTCCTTAGATCCAATCTAAACCTCCCCTGTTTAAGTTTGAACCCGTTACCCCTTGTTCTGTCACTACAGTCCCTAATGAAGAGTCCCTAGGGCATGTCATTTCAAGCCTCGTCCAACCTGGCCTTGAGCACTGCCAGGGATGGGGCAGCCACAGCTTCTTTGGGAACCCTGTGCCAGTGTCTCACCACCCTCATAATGAAGAATTTCTTTCTAATATCTATCTAATCTAAATTCTGTAAAGTGTTGAGGTTGACATTTGTTTCACCTTTTATACTGTGTTTTTTCTGGCCTTACATACCTTCCATATGTCCCCTTGATTTCAGTGGGAGGACTCCCACAGACAGCACTGCACATTGGATCAAAGTCTCTCTGTGAGGTGGGGAATGGTGGGGTGAGGCCTGATTTTCTCCAAATACCATTATACTCAGAAAGTGGAACATTAACAAACCAAATTGAGTCCAAAGAAGTTATTGTGTACCCTTTGCTGTCCATATAGTTGATAGATGTTTCCAAACCATGTGCAATAAGGTGCCATTACGCTCCTGATGTCAACTCAGTGAGTGAGATTTACACTGCAAGCCATTGCTTCCAGGGATTTAGAGTAATTCTTGTTTTCTATAAGCCCTGGGAAATAAAATAACTTCCTTCTCCCTCCCCCTTTTCCTGGCAAGGCATTTTGTCTCTGCCTGCACACAGGCATGCTGCTTAGGGTCTGCACGTTAGCACCCATGATTTCAATAGTTTTGCTTCATCTTCCAGTAGATCAATACCTTTGGAAATCTGAAAAGACTGCCAAAGAACCTAAACAAAGAAGTGAGCTTGTAAGTATCCTGCTTGTATCAGCTGATAAATGGTCCCCTCTTTAAGGAACTTATCTCTTTAGGACTTGCAGTATGAGAAATGGCATCATTTGTACTGTTTGCTCGGCTGGACGACTGAAGCTGGATCCATTTAAAAGATAGTGAGATACTGTCGACAGCAATAGACAGGGTAATTGCAGAGCCACTACTGTGGTATAAATTACATCACTCTAAGTGGTGGAATGGCCTGAAGAGAGCGAAAAAATTTCTGACAATTTACTTGTCCTACTGCCCTTTTGACTGCTTATCACTGCTCAGCAGAAGAAAAGAGCTCTGGGTGAAAAAATTAAGTATTGATCAAATTAACAGTTTTTACTGATCTCTTTAAGAGAAAAAGGGACTGGAACAATTAAATTTAGAACACAAAAGACTAGGCAGGATAACTCTTGACCCCACGATGGCAAAGCTCTGTGACACCGACAAGAAGAAAATACAATCTTGCTATGGAATTGTCTTTCTACTAGATTGGAACAATCCAGTACAGGGGGATGGGGTAGGGAGACTGGGTGGACCAAACAACCTAATTGGTCTTTTTTATCCCAGATTTCTATGATTCTTATTAGGAATGGAGTAGAGGGGTATTTTTAAGGACTTGCTGTCTTTGGAAGCTTGTGTTCAGAGCTGCTTTGAAGAGGAGAGGAATTCACCAGTCCTCTTTAGTCTCAGGTTTTAAGCAAATGCTTTGGGGAGCAGGAATAGGCAGAAGGGGCAGAGGTAGCAATGTCTACTGAGCCTGAGCAGTGCTCCTAGGCGAGTAGCTTTTTGTTGGCAAAGCTGCTGCATCCTTTCCCAGCGTGGGCTGGCTTTAGAATAAATCTTTACAGGGCATCTCCAGGGAAAGTAAATTCCTTGGGTATTTAAATGGCTTCCCAAGATTTTGCACCCTTGCATAAGCTCTGCTTGTAATAAAGTGCTTTTCAGGGAACAGAACAGGGATCTGCTCCCCATCCTGTGTTTGTGATGGGGTAGCTGACTATGCTGATGCGAAGACCTGGGTATCCCTCGGGGTCCAGTTTGCAGGTAGAGGGTGGTACAATAGGACTAGAAGGGCATACCAAAAAGGAAGCTTCGATGAGGTGATTTTGTCTCTGGGATGTGTGCTCATGACAGGGGGAAAATAAAGCTTTATTGGTTCCATGGGTGATCCCATAAATCAAAAGCTGGATTCCCCATTGATACCAAAGAAGACTTTTCCATAGTGGTGCAGTCAGAGGAGGGCTGCGTCTCCATTCTGCGTGTCTAAGAGCAATCTGCATGTGTGTAAATAAGGGTGAGAAATACCACTGCTCACTGCAGCAAGCCTTGGCACCCTCCCAGCAACTCTCCAAATTCAATTTTTTTTTAATTACTTATTGTCATTGATTTATTTAATATTTTCCAAGGCCTCTTCTCAGCCCCCTCCGTAGGCAGCTTTTAATAAGGTATGTGCTTCCAAACTGCTTTACTTTCCAGACAGCCTTAGCCACCATTGTGTGAGTGGAAGCTTATTTCTCAAGAAGTTCCTCTCAGTTGGTGTTATCAGTGTGGCATTTTTCTGCATCACTGAATTGATTTACATTTTAAGTAGCTGTTCTAGGTTAAACTACATTCATTCAGGCTGGAGTAATTAAATCAATGAGACCTGGGCACAATACAGCCTCACTTGTGTGACAGGGCCCATAGTATAAAGAAATGACACGGTGCCAGGTAATAGGAATTAAAAACACTAGAATAACAACAATGTAGGCTCTCCAGGCAGTGCATTACTTAAACAAAGAGCACTAATGACATTCACTTCATGCATCTGGGGAAGGGCAGTGAGTTAGACTTTATTTTTAGCCTTTCCTGAATCTATTTACTTATAAAATACACCTGCAGTGGTTAAAGTCTTATTGGGATTACCCCCACATTTAGGAAGGCTGTACAGAAAAATAAGGAAGACAGAGAAAGGGCTTTTGGATTTGTATGTGAAGCCTGAAGGTGTTGGAACAGGAATCAGCTCCAAACCTGATATCCTTGGAGGAGTCCTACAGATGATATTAACCCAGCTTTGCTTCCCAGCGGTTTCCCACTCTTCTGTGCAAATACAGCTTTAGTTAGAGGCATTACCCAGATTCATATCTCACTGATGTGAGAGGGAGTTGTTCTAGTGGACTTTGAATCAGGGTCTGTATACTTGTCTGCAGCAGACAAAGGACGATGCAGGCAGTCTGTCTGGTCATCCAAGGATATGCTCAGCACATGTGGCCCCCAGCTATGGTCTTCCTCTCTGCCATCTGGTTCTTCCCTCTGAAAAGGAGATTTCTCTTTCAGCTGCTCCAGATGCACTGGGGTCTCTGATGTCTTGCAGAAATCTTTGCCTGTAGCACTGCAATACTTCGCTGGGCAAGCCATTGCTGCTGATCCAGAGAAACACATGGCATTTGGGTGGTAAGCACTGGGGAAAGATAGCTGTGTTTAGAAGCAGTGCTGACATAAGATTTGGACATGCTGCAAGGGAGATGGGCTGCAAGAGAGAGCTGATATACAGGGAATCTCTCTCTTGTGAGCAGAAGTGCCTACAATACCCGACTTACTTACGTGTTTTGCACTTATGTTGCTCCTTTCACCCACCACAGATACAGGGGTGCTGTCATGCTGCTAGGGATCAGATTATGAACAGGGAAATGGAATGACACAGGAGCACAGATGCAGTCCCAGATACTGATTAATTGGGTGCATTGGGTAGGAACAGTGGCTAACTACCAATGCCTGTCCGGGACAGTTTCAGGAGGCTTCTATAATTGCAAATGACAGGCTCAGCCAGCACGGAAGTGCTCCGTTGGCATGTCTTAGGCTATATCTGTCAGTGCAAGCTTTCCAGGAGTTGATCAAGGGTGGATAGTGTCTCCCTCATAACTCTGCAGGGGAGTGCAGCGTGAGCAATAACTGAGGGAGTATAGATTAATACAGAAAACTGCTAGTTAACTACTGCTGCATGTCAGGGAATCCTGCCTTGTCTAACTGCCCCTGGGGGGGCATTTTCACTCCTGGGAACATAGGTGTGATGGCATCAAAAAAGCAGAGCTGTTCAAGGGCAGAGGTGAGTCACTGCAAGTAAAACATGTGAAATAGGAAAGCAAGTCTTCCCAGAGAAGTGGGCCTGTCTCTGTATATAGTCTTCGGCAATCAGTTTAGAGCTCAATTTTCAGGTGGAGTATGTATTATATATACACAAGCATATATGAAGTATAGGTGTATCTTATTGTTCTGCTTTAGATGGCTGAGGTGAGGAAGGTAGTTCAGGCCCTTGTGGGATGGAGGAGTCAATGGAAGAGCACCAGCAGCCAGTGACTTCCCATATCTAGTAGCTGCAGAAAAGTCAGACCTTCTCTAGCTGGGTTTTTAACTAGAGATTTCATGGCTTGACCTTAGTAACTCCCATCTTACAATTGGGGGGGGGGGGGAAAAAAT
>NDXB01005673.1:0-11152 GCA_002631895.1 Agapornis roseicollis | reverse complement strand
CCCATTTTAAAATTGGGGGGGGGGGGGAATAATTAAAAAAGGTATAAGATAATGTTTCTTGAAACTCCGCTTTTTTATTTAGCTGGGACATAGTACTGTCTCCAGGAAAATCCATCCTACAGCTGCAGGAATGAGCAAGAACCAGGAGGATATGTGAGTCTGCAAGGAAGAAATGTGATGACAGAAGTCACAGCTGTATTACCTGTGACTCATTCCCTGCTGGATTCACCACATCCTTACCACTCCTAACACACTCAGTTTATATGTCTTTAGCACAGAAGAGCTGATTCACCCTTTGGGTTTTCTTTTTGTTAGATCTTTTTGTTGCACGCCTTTGTGCAATGTTTGATTTTGGTTGGATTCTGTTTTGCTTCCTGCTGTTTGGGCTCCTTTTCATGGGAAGACTGTGGAACAATCCTTAGTGCTTGTCTTCAGAGCCTTAATTAACACAAAGCACTACTGCAGGCAGAAGTCAGCCTAAGACTACTCAAGGGACTTTGGCCAGCACAGTCAGAGCCAGATTTGTAACTCCCTGGACAGCACTCTCTCCTCTGTCCCCACAGACCTTTCTCTGTGCTATAGGTAGCTCTTCCTACAGGCATTTTCCAGCAAGTTGCTTTAAATTCTTCACTGTGTTCGTTATACAGTGTCAGTTCATTAAAGAGGGTAAACTCCAGCACCACAGTGTGTTGCTCATTCAGCACCTGGGGACTGGTTACCTGATCTTGCTTTACCAGCAGCACTTAATCTGGTGTTGGAATGATGCTAAAAGGGTAACTCTGTCAGCCACCTTTTAATAAATTATGTGAAAAAGACTAGACCACAGGGGATTACCACCTCGGTGTTATTTGGTTTTACTTACACAGTGTTAATTTTGGTTTGCTACAGCCTTGACACCACTGTTATTTTCACACAGTGTGACTTCATTCAGTGCAATAGGGGATAACGTCAAGTACAGATTTGGAAGAAATACAACACTGTTAAACCTCTAAAGCAATTGTAAAAACAGCTTTAACCCAGTAAATCAATAATTTGATAATTACTGTGAGCTAGCTGACCTCTGTTTAAAATACAGGAATAGTAGGGAACATGCCCCTCATAGCAATGAGTTCATAGTTTGCCATAGCTTCTTTGCCTGGTGTGTGATCTGAACCCCTCCAAATGGGATGGCAAGATGTGGAACAATAGACAATACAGAGGAGATGAGTTAAAAAATTCTTCTTCCTTTTCTTTTATCTTGATTTCTTGTTTGTCCAGTAATGATGTCTATCTTCTTCAAGCTTTCAGAACAGTACAGCATTATGGTCTTTGATGTAATGGCAAAGATAGCTCAGGCCAGGACATCACTTAAAAAAGATGTTCTTGTAAAACCTAGGGTGCAAATACAATTGAGATTGAATTTAGTACACAAGCCTGGAAGCCAGTATTAAACCCCATAAACATTTCCACTATAACAGTGTCCTTTCTGTACTTTTTTATCTTTTTCTTTTTTTATCTCTTTTTATCTTTATCTGCTGAAAACTTAAGTAATAGTGAAATACATCAGCTACTTCTAAAGTTTGACAGTCATCACTGGGCAGTTGACTCCCTGGAAATTTTAATGCACAACTTAAATCTTTAGTCATAGACACATCTGTGGAAGTCATTGAAGGATGATGTTGTTGTTGACATTGGTTACTGGACAGTGTTGCTTTCATCTATATCTACAACACTATGAAATTTCCTAAAACACAACTGATGGTCTGCAGAGAACTGTGGATTTAGTGGTCCTTCACCATTTACCACATCAGACATCATCCTGACTCTGCATACCCAACACATCACCCTCACTCAACGTTCCAGCACATCCATACAAGGCTGTTTGCAGGAGCAACATGTGATAAAGAAGGGTGTTGGTAGCATCTAAAAGTTAGGAGGCACAATTCCTTCTTTCATGTCATTTTCCTACATTTCTACTATAAATCACTTTTTTCTATGACATCCCCTGGCATTGAAGGACTTGAAGCATGATGAAGACTTTGGTTCCTGTTGCACCTACCTCTTGGAAATTTGAGCCTTCTTTTCCCATAAGGATTTTTCCAGCTAAGTCAGACTTACACAGCTGCAGTGTGGGGTTGAACACTATGCACTTTTTTACTTGATCACCTTGCAGAGTGACTGAACAAGGTCAGATTACAGCGACATTTAGGTTAAAATGATGACAAAACACCCACTGGTTTGTATGGTTTCATCATGCATTGGTGTGGGTAATTTTTCAGCTAAAGGAAGTTCATGGAAATCCGATTTCCTCTGATTTAGGTAGTCATTTATAGTGAGATTTAGATGCCTGAGATAGGTGTGCAGTGCCACTTTAGATGCTTCAGGATATCTGAAACATGTATGTGAGGCTACTTGTTATGATAGAGACAGGAGACCCTAGAACTGCATGTGGAGGCAATGTGTGATGCCCTGAGATGTATAAAATAGCACTGAACACCATTATTGCTTCTTTGCAGCACAGAGTAACTAGAGTGTAGTTATAAAATATTTCTACTCTCAAATGCCTTAATTTTTCTTTGAGCTAATTTTGCACTGGTAAATGGCAATATGAAAGTCATTACAGAGTCAGGTAGATTCCTATTAGCTAGTATCTTTGTGATCCTTCAGTTATGGGTGCTATGTACTCAGGAGTGTTTTGGCAAATAAAATCATGGGATTTAAAGATAAAGCCTCCATAAGAAGAATGAAAAATATATTCTCTCTTCACACCCTCAGGACCATTTTAAGCATCCTTTGATCCCCCATAATGTTCGCTTGCAAGGCCAAATGCCAGATTGGAACATATTAAAGGGTACATAAAATGGGTCAAACTTTTGAGAGACTAAGCTTGAAACATTCATTCTCCTTTTGCAACACTGCCTGTAAATCCTGCATTTCATGCAGACACCTGATCAACCAGAGAGTTATGTATGGAATAGGCAAAAAACCTAAATAAAACAAATTATGAAAGAAGCTCAGCTATTTTGCCTTTACAGTCTATTTTTAAGTATGAAAAATTGCAGCAGCTAGACTTTTCTGGAATCTACTATGTCTCCTGTATTTGATGCCTTTTCTCTGCATAGTAATGTGTCTTTAAAAAAACCACTGATGTATGTTACAAGGAGTGTATCGCTTTCACTGAGACAGAACATTTTAATTTCCCGACACCTTTTAGTGATTGCTTCAATTTCCGAAGATTTTGATAAAATCATGTGGGTTTAGAGTATCAGGATTGAATACCCTGCTCCGGCAGCAATTTAATGAAATGCTGTAGTTTCACAGCATTTCATTTGACATAACCTAGCACAGAGGTCTAATAAATGCAGTGTGATAAATGTTGGAGCTACGATTGTAAAAATATACTTGTAATTGGGTTAATATGCCTTAAAATACTACCCATCAGTTATCTTTCTTCTTGCCGTTATATGGCTTGCACTATAAGGACTAAGCAAGGCAGATCACCCTTTTCCCCTGCTATTATCTCCTTTTCTTTCCTGCTTTTGTGAGTTTCTTTTTTTTTAAGCATTTGACTGTGGCAAGCTGTATGTATTCTCCAGTGCTACAAATTCTTCTTCCTACCCTTGAACCTTTTTCTAAGCTCCTCATATGCTTTTCATAGCCATCTGGAAGAAAACAAGAGAGACATTTCAGAATGAAAGACAAATATAAATAAATATGCCAAATACAACAGAAGCTGCAAAGGTAGGTTTTGACAAGTGTTATTTTCCTTTTGTATATCACATGTGTTTCAGTAATAAATAATAGAGATTTCACAGTTAGGAGAAACAGCAATACATTTTGACCTTCTAATTATAAGTAGTGTGTGTGTGTGTTTTGAGTGGGCACAAGCGTGTGTTATGTCCATGCTATAGGACAAATGTCTTCTGCTGTGAACTGGTACTTTTGCATACTGTCCTTTATGAGAGAGAGGGTCAGAACTTCTGTTTGGCTAAATTCTGATCTTTGGCATGTTTCCCCATATTGAGAATGTTCCTGTTAATTTTCAATACTCAAATCACAATTTCAAAGACAACTAATTGATTTGCAATGATTATATCAAGCAAGAGGTTAATATACATAACTCTTGTTGGAGTCTGAAAACCTTTGTTGGACTTTGAAAATAGCTATCTGGAGATATATAGCTTTATCTGAAATCGCTGTGTGAAATTACTGTTTCCTGGGTGGTGTTTGTGCATAATTGCTCTTTGGCCCTGCCGAACTCATACTACTGTATTTATAATTCTGCCATATATACATTATACATAGATGTGCATGAAATGTGTTATGCAAACTGCACACAAGACTGATACAGAGGAGCATGCTGTCCTTCCATAGCATCCAGCTTGGAAGGAAGAGTTAAGATGAGGAAGCAGAGCCAGGACTGAGATGCTGTCTGACACACTATGTAGGATACCAGAGGTGGTGCAATAGAGAAGCTTTTGAGGCCATCAGAAGACAGTGGGGAGCTATTTGACAAGCTAACTATGAGCTCTAAAGGCATAATAAAATCAGCCTGTATTCTACATACCCTGTGGGTAGCCAAGCCATCACTCTCATCTAATGGCCAAAGATTAAAGAGCCATGAAATAGCTGTAAGCATGGAGCCCAGCCCCAGTGTTCAAGCAGTAGAAGTTCACATGTTTCCACTGCTGCCTTAGATGAGTCTCAGTGGGCAGTGCCTCCCCAGGCCTAACCAAGTAGTAAAGATAACTTACTGTAGGGCTTGTAGTTGAATTACATTGTGGGCACATGAGAACAGTCACCTCAATCCAGCTTTCCCATGGTTTACACAACTTCCTTACACAAGGGGTAGCAAATGTATTTTAAAGACTACCTGTTCTACACACACACTGCAATCTACCATTGCGGTCATATGAAAATGGACAAGATCCAGTGCTGGAAGGGTGCTCAGTGTGTGCATAATGCAAGATTAGAACTTCAGTTGTAGGTACAGAAGAGATTTGTCATTGAGAATTTCTTCCCCAACTTTCTCTCTCTTTATTAGTGTGAAAAGACCTTTTCTTTCCATAAAACAGATTTTAAAAGCTGGATATGCCAATACTGCTCTTCCCTCCTTTAAGATATTTGTGACTGAACACTTGAACTGATTTGGTTAAACTGGTGCACAGCCCAGAAAGTCCAAAACCAAACTAAGTTTTTCTCATAGGACTGTTCCAGAGGTAGTCAGGAACTGTAGATAATCTATGTGAGAGAGAGCTCATCCGTGGCCATGGAGTTATGCCTGATGCTTGTCTAATAAGAATGATAGAAATGACACACTTGAGAGCTTAAAATTAGTCTTCTCATTTACACTGTGTCACATCTATCTTTGGGGAGGGTTTTTTCTCACTTAACTCCAGCTATTTGACTAAGACCCTTCTCTTTACTAGGCAGCCAAACCCCCTTTATAGTCACAGGGAAAGTCTGCACCTTCCAAAGGCAATTTACCCTGTCCCAGCATCTCTCTGACACAGGCAGGGTGAATCATAGAATTGTTTAGGTTGAAAATGACCTTTAAGATCATCAAGTCCAACCATTAACCCAGCACTGCTGAGTCCACTACTAAACCATGTCCCTACGTGCACATGTATATGTCTTAAATACCTCCAGGAGTGATGACCCCACCACTGCTCTAGGCAGCCTGGTCCAGTGTTTAACAACTCTTTCAGAGATAAAATTTTTCCTAATATCCAATCTAAACCTCCCCTGGCACAACTTGAGGCCATTTCTTCTTGTCCTATTGTTTGTTACATGGGAGAAGAGACTGACACTCAGGATCCAGAGACACAGCTCTTAGAAAAAAATAGGTGAGATGGACCTAACTGTGCTTTGTCAGAGCAGCTGTACACTCATTTACTAACAAAGTGCCTTTTGCAGAGACATGTTTCTTATCAATCAGAGATGGTTTTGGAGCCATTACAGATGTTCCTTGGGCAAAGGAGTCTGAGAACATGTCGTGGTTTGAACCCAGTTTCTACTTCCCCCCTTCTTTCTTTCTTTCCCCCCCTTTCTTGCCCTCCCCCTGCTCCCAGAGGGATGGGGAGGAGAATCAAAAGAATGCATCTCCCACAGGTTGAGGTAAGAACAGTTTAGTAACTAAGGTATAACACAAATCACTAGTGCTACCACCAATAATAACAATGATAAATAACAAGGGAAGAGAATACAGCATCTCACCAACCACCAACAGATAACTCGCAACACCCCACCCCACTGAGCACCAACTGATACCTAGTCCAACCCTGCAGTGCCCCAGGCCTTCCAGGTAATTCTCAATGACATCCTGGGCATGACTTGCTGTGGTATGGAATACTTCTTTGGTCAGTATGGGTAAGGTGTCCTGTCCCTGCTTCCTCCTGGCCTCCCCTCCTCCCTGACAGAGCATGAGACTCACAAAGTCCTTGGTCAGAGTAATCATCAGTATTATCAGCTCTGTTCCCAGTCTGAAAGCCAAAACACATCTGCACTAGCTACTAAGAAGGAGAAAAATTGGCTGCTACTGCTAAACCCAGGACAGAACATTACTGCATTAGGCAGTTATGATAGGGACTTTTTCAGAGATAGCTATGCAGGTCATCCTAAGCCCCTCTGTGTCACATCATTTCAGCAAGAGTTTGTAGCTTACTCTTGAGAAACATGGAATACCTGTGCAGTAGGATAAAGCTAACCCTGGCTATAAGCAAGGGTAAAGTAGGAGACATGAATGAAGTAATGAAATGAAATGAAATAATGAAATTAAATGAAATTAAATAAATTAAATGAAATGGACTGTTGGACCCCTGGGTAAAGGCCACCCTCACATCTTCTGAGGCTTTGGCTGTAGGTACAATGCTGGTGGAAAGCCTCACAGGCAGCTAGGCTGGAGAAGACCTAGGAAACTTCTTCAAGCTCTCATTTCCATGCCTTTTTTGAGGTCTGTAGCCAGTACCCTGCCTTTCCACTGCTGTCACATAGCCTGGGAGCACATTTACATTTTCTGAATAGGGCAATTAGTGCTCACTCCTCTCCCTGTGTCACTCGCACCTGGTCTCTGACATTCGTGCCTCATCAGTACTAATGGCCCAGCCATTAGTGGTGATTACTGGTCATTGTTTCTATCCCACTGACCTCCCTCACTGGCAGAAGCACCCCTCTGCCTTCCCCCTCCCCCCCAGCATTGAGCTTGATATTTAATAGCCCAGTTTAATACCAGAACCTCTGAGTACATAAATAAAACCAGACAGGCCCTACCTATATTTTATATGGCTAGTGAGAGATGAATACATGCTTTTGTGATTATGATTAATGCTGCTGTTTATTATTTTTATTGCAGTAGTGGTTTAAATATCATATCCTATCTAGGTGCAGTGCAAATTCATCAGAAAAAGAAGGTTTCTCTTTCAGGCAGATGATACCCCAAGGCATTGGATCACTGAGGATATGGAGGAGCTTTCTTCTTGGACAAATAAGTAGCAAAAACCCTAACTACTTTTAAGAGGGAATTTAGAAAGTTTATCAGATTATATAGTAGGTACCTACACAGGCTTGGTCATGGTGACTTCACAGATCACCTTTAGCTGTATGTGCTTTTGTTCTTCTTTGCAGGAGTCACCCTACTTGCTGCACACCGTGTAATAAAACGCTGGTGTCTCCAGTATTACAGAAGAATGTGTTGTGTTAAAAAGAATAGTTTTAATATTGTACATCTTTCACTCTGCTGTTCTGCTTCAGGCAGGCAGTGTGATCCCTGAAGGGTTAAGGCCTAGGCACAGATGAGTAAGAATAGCAGAAATTCACCTTGCTTTTGTACAGTCATCTATTTTGGTAGATATAAGAATAAAGGCTCATCTGCAGATTTCCTTTCAGCCTCAGCTGAATCACGAAGTAGATTTTGAGTCAATTTCAGCTGAAAAGATCTTTGTTCTTCCCAATTGTGTTTGGGCTGCTTTATTCCAGCTGTGCACCAGCACCTAGAAAACTCACTGCAGCAAGCCTTCTCCTCCTGTGCTGTCCATCTTCTGACTGCAAGTGTGGGACCAGAAGAGGATCCCAGCCCTATAAGGCTATTGGAATACCGTGCATGAAGTTGGTTAAGAAACCAATCCTCTCAGGGCCTTTCTGGATGGAGCTTGTCTTTTCTGAAATTTATGCTGGGGTTAATGTAAATTATCTAATGGTGGTTGTCTGAGGTCCAGCTTGCTGATCCCCTCTCTGCTTTAGAGATAATTAAGCCCTAAGTTAAAGGCTTTTTTAAGACTTCCCTGTAAATTGTGTCACAGGATTTGTGCATGGCCCCTATGTTGGTTTGGATTTTACCTTGAATGAATAATGTTATCTGCATTATAGCTGTCACAGATGAAAAAACAACTTCTACAGATGAGTGAATCCATTTGTTGGTTTATGGATCCCAAATCCTCTGGGGCAACAAATCCATCTGTCATTGCTGAATGCTTGTGTTTTATTTGGTGCTGCGAGTCAGCTGACAGGTATTAAAATGCACATGGAAGCAGACAGATCTTTGCTGACTTCCCAGCAGAGGAGGCCCATGGGTGTTTTTATTCCAGCACATGCAATGAAATAACATAAAGTCAGGAAATCTATTCCTAGGGGATAGTACAAATTGTCTGAGCTAGTAAGACATCGATATTTGGTCCATAGGCCTTTGACCTAACCATCTGCCTAGGTCACCCCAGCCCACTGTTTCCAGCTGAATGCATCCCAGGATGCATCTGTACTTTGTGGGGCCAGTCTCTTCTGCTCCCTTTCTTCTTTTCTTCTTGTTCTCTGTCTTTACTCCTCCAATCTCAATTTCTTATTTATGCTAGTGTACCACAGGAGGAGTCAAATAAAATGTTGCTGAGAAAACACTAACTAGGGGAAAACACTGTTGTAGTAATGTGGGAATTTCTTTCTCTATAGTGTTTTCAACTAAGAGGAGCCCAATTTCTCATCATTTGTTCAACTTTCTTAGATGAACGCTATAGTACTCAGGTTAGACAGTTAAGGATCAACCCATTGCTCCATCATTGGTGACTAGTGCAACCCAAGATGCCCCAGAGCATCCAAAATGAGTTGGACAATTAAACTGTGCCCTTTGGATGAGGAGAAGTGATTCTCCTTCCATGGGATTTTAGTCCTTAATTAGTTGTCCTTCCAAAACTCTTCCTAGGATCACTCCAGATGCTGAGACAATGCAATTTAACTTGATCCTTGTTCTGTGTCATTGTTGGAGGAAATCCCACTTAACTAATTGAAGTATCTAAAGTTGGTGTGAACAGGCCCTGGTTTGGCCAGCCCACATGAACCTTGGTTGTATAGGGTGAAAGCAAATTAATGCACTATCTGACAAAGTGAGGAGCCCAGGATGGACAGGTTTAAGGATAAAACTTGCAATGCCACCATGTTTAACAAAGTTCTGCTGAATCATGGTTGCTTGGGTTTTAGCTAAGCTTTGGCCATCCATGAACAGTACCTTGTGTCCTGCAGAACTAGATGGAAAGAAGGTTGTCTTACTAAAGAAAGAAGCTAACCCACAGCCAAGTAGGGACCATGTATGATCTTAGTAAATCCAATTGCCACAAAGCCTGGACTTTTTAGGCTTTCTACTTGAGTTACTTTACCATTTACTGTCCTTCATGGCCAAATTTTGAGTAGGAAAAAGGTCCAAATGACCCATTCAGAGATGTACCCTTCTTTGCTGACCTTTAAACTCAAACAAGGTACCCCTACCTTAAGAACAAAGGTTCTCCTTTTGTAGAATCCATTTCATCCAAACAATCCCTGCATTTACAGCTTCTTTATTACTGCTGGTTATTGTTTAAATAAGGCATGCATTCTGGCAAATGGCAATTGCTCAAACATAAGCAGCTTTAAAGGCAAGAAGTAGCCCTTGCAGTCTCCAGATGAAAGATGATTTGAAATGAATTGATGTTTTCTGACTGGTGAGTCAAAATAATTCAGCCCTGTCCCCCCCTTCAATGTTAAACCAAGTCAATTTTTTCAAACCATATTTGATATCTTATTGTTTATTTTCGGTCAGCAGACAGCAATTTTCAAGAACTGCTCTTGATATACAGCTCAGCTATCTTACAGGTCACATGTCATTCAAGAAAGGTCAATGATTCATTTAAAGTTTCATCATTCTTCACATAAACAGGCAAATACCATTTCATTCACAGTGCAGGCTTTTGTGGGGGTGATAGGCCTCTGTAGTAACAAAGTCCATGTAATCTTATTCCCTGCCTAAGAAAGAGTGAATTGACATTATTATCATTACCTGATCATATATCTCGGATACGCTCCCAGCAAAAGTGTGCGCACCTAAACAGAATTTCGTTTAAGGTCAATTCTAAGGAGTTTTTCTTGCCCTGATTTTTTCTCACCATTTGTAAAAACTGAAACAGTGTTATGCAACTATATCTTCCTGGCTTGTTCAGTCAGAATACCTACAGGCAAATATTACAATCAAGCAATAGCGACATATACATCATTGGCAACTGATTTGTTACTGTTTGCTAGAATTAAATCAAGATTTTCATTGTTATTGATTCCTTTAGAAACACACCTTCAGTAGAAAGTGCACATTTTAAGAACAACTTTCTTATACCCAAGTAATAATATCTGATTTAATTAAACCTGAAAGACTTTCAAGAAATAAGATGCAGTTTTCACAGGGTAAGTGATCTATTTTTCTATTTTCTGTCTGTATTGTCCTCAGTGTAGCATGGCAAGCTAGTAATTTTACTGAGTAACCTTCAAGAAATAAATAAGAATGCCAACCTCTCAGTCTGGATCCAAAGGAACCTGCCTAACCATCATCTTAAACCATTTTCACTGGTATTTTAGAAACAAGTTTCCTACTGGGAGTGAAAATGAAGGTCTAAAATATAAAAAAAAAAAAAAGCCAGTACTTTTAAATACCTTTTATTTATAAAATTGAGGATAATTTGTAAAAACATGCTGATTGTTGATGTCCTTCTGCTACTATTAAAGATCTCCATATGCAGAGTTGAACAAGATATTCAACTGCTTCATCTGGGGCTTTAGAATCATAGAATAGTTAGGGTTGGAAAGGACCTCAAGATCATCCAGCTCCAACCCCCTGCCATAAGCAGGGACACCCCACACTAAACCATGTCACCCAAGGCTTCATCCA